>NAPT01000290.1:0-34251 GCA_002927785.1 Cladonia uncialis
TTATTATATATATATTTAATATTAATATATAATAATAATAAAAAAGAAAAGATATTATATAAAATATTAAATTAAAGCTTTTATAGCTAATTATATTAAAATTAATTATTATATAAATAATAATAATATATAATTATATAATAATAATATTAAAAACTATATATTTATAATAAAATTTAATTATAAAAGAGTTTATATAAATAAATTTAAGATAATTTATAGAGCCAAGGCCCAAAAAAGATTTGATGATTTGATTTTGTTGTAATATCAGCCGTCGTCCGCCATACCCTTCAAATAGTGGTGGCGTACATTTAGTCCCGTTGCTATCCTTACGCTGTTACAGTTTCTGCCTCCAATCGACTAACTACCAGGCAATGGGCTAGGTACCTCGGGGCGAAGAGTCAATTGGATACTGTACATTATGCATATTCGTGTATATCATAGCTCATAGAGATCCTCCCGTATATTTCCTGCCCTTATGTCTCTTCTCCCTGTCCTGGCATACCTCCCTTCCATACCAATTATCCTCCGTAAAAATCGCCGTTCCAATGCAGCCTACAAGCCTATACGCCGTTTTGTTATACCGAATGCCTCCTGGTGTCAGAATCCACCAAGCAATCAAAGCACCACGCTCATTCGCCATCGTACAAAAGCATAACCATGCGATTCATCATGCTTTCAGAACCATTTCCGCCCCAACACCAAGACTCACAACATCCACGTTATTCCCCTTCTCCTGCCGTAGCATTTCTCTTGCTTCCTCTTTATTGTATTTCCGCGTCTTCACTGACATAACGCTAAGCCCACTGTTGTCTTTATCTTCGTCATGTGCACTAACCCAGCACTTCGCCATTAGATTCTGTGCAATTTCTACGCCGCCTGGGACGCCTGTCGCGATGTTGCCGCCCATCCACCAGGGGTTTTGCACACGGGAGAAGGAGTGGAGAAGGAGTGTTAGAGGGAGGGCAGCGTTAGCGACGAGGTGGGACGAGGCATAGGGGCGAATGAGAGAGTAGTTTACGCCGTGCGGCGAGTAGATGACGGAGAGGGTCTTTTCGCTGTGGTGACGGGTGGTGGAAGTGACCGAACTTGAGGAGCTGATGGAGCGACCGTGTTTGGAGAAGGTGCTCGAGGGTGGTCCGGAGCCGTGAGATAATGAATGGCTGGTGTTTGACATTGCACTGGCCTGCCGGGTGGGCGGTTCAGGTGATTCGGGAGGTGTAAGCGGTAAATTTTGGGGCGCTGGAGGTTCCTTTGGCAATTGGTTGAATCTGGACTGGGAGGATGGAGATTGTGGAGCCAAAGGGTGTGGCGGGATATAGCTTGATGATGGTGGTCGGTAGGTTATGCCAACTGCATTATGCACGCCTGGCACATCCATCTTTGCAGGGATGAATGAAATGGTCGCTTCGCCAGGCGTACCTCCGGGTACCATTGGAGGAATGTAGAACCTTATTACAGAATCAGGCTTTTTATCTGAATAGACGCGCAATGAGTGAACCATTGCAGGGTCAAAGAACTTGAAGTTTCGAATCTTCCTTGCAGCTGCTGGCTCCGCTAGAATGATGGTGATAGGTGATGTAGGATCCAATTGGCGAAGAGTAGCTTCGTGGCAGTGGTCAGGCTTATCCTGCGAGACGAGAACGACGTTGGGTTCTGGTATATGCGATAAGTTTTGAATACAAGAAGGACTGGTGTGTTTCGAGAGGAAGAATTTCGGATGCCACATGGTTGAGGGTCCGGATATCCATGGGTCAATCAGTATCGAGAAGGTACCCGGAGGCTGTTGATACTGTTGGTATTGAAGTTCTGGGGGAGAAGGTGGGGCAGATCCATTGGGCGAAAAGGTCAGAAGGAATGTGGTATCTCCATTGAGATGCTTGACGGTAAGCGACATGACGTAGGTCTGAGTTAGGAAATGTGGCTGGTGCTTGTTGAAGACACGTGTCGCAGAGCGACTACAGTTCTGGAATCATGCCTTGCCCTCTTTCGCAACCCTCACGTCGCCCATGAAGAAGAGCAGGTGGAGCAGAAGACGTGAAGATGCGAAGATGCGAAGATGCGAAAATGCCTTTTCCCAGGACTTGAGGAAGGGGAAGCGGCACCGTTTGTTAGGGCATTAAATGGGCTTCTTCTTCGCGGCCAATCACTTCAGTAAGGTAAGGTACGGTAACAGTGTTTAGATACCCCGAGGTCCCCGGAAGACGTTGCGCCAAAGCAGCAGCCTCAGCCTGCGCTTGCCATTCTTTCACAAAGACGCAGGGGCAAGCGAGCCACGCCTAGACCTGCCGTATTGCCGGCGAAACATTCTGGCGTTTGCCGTGACCGACTTCCTCCGTCGAACGAAACATACAGATCATCTGGATCATCATCACATCACCAAGGAGACGAGCGATAATGGACAGCGATACGCAGAATGATGGGCAGAACTTAGCAGATCTTTTTCGTCCGGCAAAACGGCGCAAGCCCTACCGAAAGCGCACTGACCTTGAGGATGAAGGTCCCAAGCCTGAGTCGCATAGATCTGTGCCTCCACCGGAGCCGATGACCGTTGACGAGCTTATCGCTCGAAATGGACACAACACCCTACCTAAAGAGAAGGCTGAAGAAGAAGCTGCGCTTTCCATCGCTGAGATACTGCGCCATCGTAAAGCCATAGCAAGGCGAAGAGGCGGCATTGAATTTACCAACAACAATCCCTCTAGCTCCACTACTCCCCAACCGAGCGATGCCCTGATCGAAAGAGAAGATGAAACCCCTGCAGATATCAAATCGGTCATCGAGCGTTTCGCACCTCAGACAGGCCAAGTGACAGACACCACCGATAAACATATGTACATCTTCCCCTTGCAACCCCACCTACCTCCTACCTGATGCAGCGACTAACATATCAAGGATGGCATATATAGATTCCGAATTAGCTAAACGTCAACGGCAAAGCCAGTCCACATCTACATTTACAGGGAACGGACAAATATTATCACCCAATGGCGCCCTCATGAACACAGACGTAGAGCGTCAGCCTGCCGCTCTTGGGAAGCTTCACGAAGTCGATCTCGGCCCAGATGCCACACTACGAAACATCGCGCTCACAGAAGCCGCGCAGCGCAAACTCGAAGGCGCAGAGCCCGAGCTCGATTCGCAAACCGGAAAAATACGTCTACGTCCAGACGGGAAACCCTACGGCTGGCGCAAGCGGCGCAACAGCGATGCTATCAAACGCGACAAGCTCGTAGAAGAAGTGATGCGAGAATCACGGCTCGACATCTACGACGAGCCGGATGAGGATGAAGGTGCGGATGGTGATCAAGCGGCAGATGATCGTATAGCGGAGCAGTTCAGAAGGGAATTTATGGACGCAATTTCAAGCCGGAAGCAGAAGGCTGGGCAGGAGAAGAAGCCGGTGAAAGGGAAGGTGGTGGATGATAGGCCTAAGGGGCCGAAGCTGGGCGGGAGTAGGAGTGCGAGGGCGGCCATGAGGGAGAAGGAGGAGGCGGCTGCGAAGAAAAGGTAGACGTGGGAAATATGTGGCTAGTACGAGGTGGTTGGGACGTATATCATTGCCGAATGAATGTGAAAACATACTACTATTGGAACAAGCACTTCCCATCTACAGCTTGGTCGATTACACTTACATTACAAGACTAATCCTCGAAGTCCAATGATGGCCTAAACCCTAGAGACCGACACCGGGCTTGACCTTCCAGAAACACATAACCAAAGACCCGGAAAAGATTGGCGCCTTCTTATACCTCAGAGCGTGTATATCTAAACCGCATGTTCTCCACGGGACAGAATCAACCTGATCCTCTTCTTCTCTTACCTTCGCTCACCGATACCAAATCCCGCTCGCAACCGCGGGGAATGACTTTTGTACTAAATGATCGCACAGGCTGCAGTCATTCTGACCGTGACTTGCCCAAGAAGTACGTCATCTCCGCAAGCCTTAGCGGACGGTGAGTTTGGATTTGCAATGCAGAATCAGAACGAGAGGGAAACCTGGACAACCGAATGATTCTCTATTTACCTAGATGTACTGATGTTCCATCGACCTACGCCGCTTCCACCGGCGCAGACTCCGTCGGCCCACTATTCGCCAGTCCCGGAACTCCCGTCACAGGCGCTACAGGTGGAATATCAGACACCATCGGAGTAGCCGTCGATATCATTGAGGTACCAGCGACTATGGAGTTCATAGATAGGAAGGATGGACTTGCAACTAGTGGCTCAATCGGCGCTATCAAAGAACCATTGACAGTCGAATCTCCCACGGTATTTGTATCTCGATTAGCGTTGGAATCTGTATCCCACATAACAATTAGGATCCCATGATCACCCCCTACATGAGCAATAGTCAGCAATTTCCAAGCGCACCAAGGGGAATAGAGGTTCAAGAAGCTCATATTATACCGACGAAAGAGTACCCGGTGTTAGTCAGTCTATATGGGCTTAGCGGCGCCGCAACGCATTCCCAATAGATATCCAACAGTGTATTGTATATTCCGGAGTATTTCGCAATTTCGGTTGGTGGATATCTATCAAGGTGGCGGATACTGGGACCCGTGTAAAATCGAGTTATGAAGACTCTTATTGTGCAGCTCTCTGGTTATAGGTTAGAAGGTATGTGGCAGATAAGGCTGCGTGACTTACCAAAGACGAACTCATCCGGCAGCCATATCGTTGGCAGTCGTGTCCGCTTCGCATCACCTTGGTACAGGAACTCGGATGTTATGAAGCCATATGTTTCTACTCTTGACCTTTGTACAAGGTCTAATGCCATCCGGCAGTCAGTTTCACGGAAGTTGGGGGTTATCCAATTTTCCGAATCCATACAGCGAACCTGGGTATTCTCGGAGGTGTTGTTCGCTGTTGAGACTGCTGGCGTGGTGGATGCAGCCAGGTTCCAGGGAGTAGTCGACTCGGCGGATACGCTCATGGTAATCAAGGCGAGAATGACCGACAAGGCTGCTGAAACCATGATGAGAGATGATTTCATGGCATGCTCCAGAAGAGGTTCGGTCAATGCGGTCTGGAGGACGGTATTTCAGCTGACTCCTGCCGTAGAAGGTAGCGACAAAGCCAGTAGTATGTGCTCTCTATGCAATATTATCTATTCGGGCATATGACATGCGCTATTGCGGGAGTCGCTATTGCGGGAGTCTCTTTTGCGGGAGTGGCTTTTGGGCGGCCATAAACTCATGAAACATCGTTGCCGCTTGGAGCGCAGGAGAGATTTTGCTGCTCGGACTGAATTTGGCGATGCATGCCAACTGCTGTGTAGTGGGGTCTAGGAGGTACACCAGTGAGCGAAGAGAAAGCATTTAGTATTGCAATGGCGATGTGGGATTCAGCCTGACACTGTACGTGATATGTTCCATCCGCATATCGATGTTCAATCAACAAACACGGCTCAAAGTGCACTTAGGGCTGATGGACCCATTTCGTGCACATGTTTGGTCTCTGACACGGGCGGGTTATCAGCATCATGGTGAAGACACCTTACGGTCAAATTGTCTCGGCAGACTGCTTGGGTCAGACTGCTTGGATCAGACCGCTTGGGTCAACATGTGTCTGCTCGATATTGTCGGCAAAGTTGCTGCGTCTGGCTGTAAACATTCTTGTCAGTGGCCGGAGTCCCGAATCGATCATGAAGGGAATCTGTAGTGGACAGTAGATCAAACTTGGCTGACGTTGTAAAGTGGTTTCGCAAGCATGACTCCCGGTAACTGGCTGCAATTCCGAAGCAAGAATGGTGCTATTTGTGACACGGATCAGGTTTGGCAGGCGCGTTTAGATGGCTTGAGGAGGATGGATGAATGTGCTCTGAAGGGCGGCTTCCATCAACTAACATAGTCATGCTGAAAAGACACGACCAAAACGTAACACGGAATATCTTGTGGATACTGCTTTCCCGCTTACCACTGCGCTCTCTGCGGCCAACAGTCCACAGCGACAGCGGTAGCGATGGGGCTCTAGCTCATTGCATTCATTGAACTTACTGCTGCAGGATGGCTTCAAATCAGTACAAAGGATTGTATGTCAACTATTGAGTAGGGTACGCTTGTCGGAGGTGGTACAAGCAGATGTTGTGACGATGAACAACGAGTGGTAGTACCACTATTTAATTCTTACTGCAAGGACAGCTATGAGAAGTTTGAAACGATGTTCTCGGCGGTTGCATCATATTAATAAAGGTAGATGGAGAGTGAATGAAATCAGCAGTCGAAATTGGATTGACATTGTAACCAGGTTGAGAGAAATATTGCACGGCTGCAGCCTAATTTGTCCAAAACCCCATGATAATAGCCAAAAGCTACCTTATCTAGTCGATCCACTGATAAAGAAATCAGCTCAGGCTCAGTCTCCCCTTGCAACTCCATCCTTCTTTACACAATTTGGCGCTAAGGGATCAATCCTTTAGGCAATATACACTGGTAGTTTGCTCCCCCAAAAAGAGGGAGATACCGGTATTCCTCCATAGCCCCGCGTCTTGCCCTCTATTATGTCGTGCCCTCGATGCCAAAGCATAGCTCGGAAGATTAAAGTCCACCATGCATCTTTAATACTAAGTTCATCTCTGAAGTCGCAGTTCTTCACAAAAGTTGCGACATGGTCAATTCGGTTGATGTATAGGTGCATTCCCGCTGCCATTTCAAAATCGAAGGGTGCCTCGAGTCCTTCCTCAATTTTCTCTATCTGGGCGGTATCATTGAGAGCTGCTTTTGCCAACTCAGGAAACTCGACGGCTTGCGTTATGTGTGCTGCAAGAACGTGGGAAAGCAAGAGGCCTTTGGCAGACGAATGCTTCTCTAGTAAGCGATCCATCACTTTATTCCAAAGCTTGCGAATCTCGCTCAAAAACTCAGCCGTGGGCGCAGGACCTTTACCGCCATGCCTTGGGTAATCCCAAGCTACGTTCCACTTTTCTTTCAACCGCCTATACGTGCTGAGCAAGTAGAGCATTTGGTCGGAACATGCACTTTCCTTTTCGTACTTCTCGAGCCGTAAGTGAAAGACGACAAAACCCTCGCGGGAACAAGTAGGACCACGGTCGACGTCACGATGGACTTTCATCACCCGTTGAGTGGATGATCCCGGAAGTGTCATAAAGGAAGCACACATTCCAAGAATGTCCGAGAACCCTAAAGAATTACCGGATTTCTCCATATATTCACCATACTTGCTGATCACGGCTCTGTCAATTTTAAACATGTGCATTACATTCTTGGCCGCCTCTGTCTCGTTGTTGCCCTCGAATTCAATATCCCACACGGAATCTATCCCAGACTCCATGATCCCAAAGCCAAGCATATCAGCTGGCACAGATGGAATAGTGCTATAATAGCTAACACATTCGGCTGGGTCATAATTGAACTGGAGCAGTACGCCGAACCCACGAATGGCGGTGGAGATAATAGTTCTCCCGCCACCTTCAGCTCGCATGATACCGTCACCAGGGCGTAGATCGTTCCATCCCATACCCAGCCGGTGAGCGAGCGCTATGATATCCCCGACAGTGCTGGTTGCGACTGGCCGAATGATATCAGGCGGTATGAGATCCCATGAACGCTCACGAAGGGTGATCGCAGGGCAGCTCATTTGCTGCATTGGCCTGTTGATCGCATTGTGTAGAGCATTGTGTAGAAGAGTTCCTTCCATGACCCGGTGAAGTTGATCAAGTAGTGCGAGCCAACCAACTTGATCACCACTTTCATCATCGTCTGGGTTACTGATTGATGTCACATGGCTTCTGTGTCTCGACTCCTGGTCGCCGGTGATAAGTCTCGGTTTCACTGATCTTGCGTGATCTGCCATCTCGACTAGGCGAATATTCGGAGTCGTAAATTTAGTCTCGAATCTGAACTCGCTCCAACGCCACTTTCGCCGGGTTAAAGTTGCCCACTCTCCAATGACGCTTGCTTGACAATGTCTGTATCCATCAGCTGTCCCAAAGATCTGCTGCAAAAGCTGGCCAGTAGTGACGAAGAAGGCGATTATAGCGATGATGATTGCTGCTAAGGCTGTGTTATCCTGTTCGGATGGCATCGCGACAGACGTCTATTCAAGATTGAATAACGAGGTTGGCTAAGGACTGCAACGATAATTGCAGAAAGGCATGAATAGGAAGAACGAGTTCGTCAGCAATGAGTGTTGCAGGAATGAGCAAGCACTGGGAGCGCAATCACACGAGCCAAGGGACCCAAGGATGTTCTTAGTACAATGTCCCGAAGCTTGGAATCATAACAGCAAGTTTATTGTAGACACTGACACCAACGCGATGCATGGAGGTTATTCCCTCGAAGAAAGGAAGCCGTCATCCACTTCAGCCTGACGAAGCAATGAGACCCCACGTTTCAGCCCTAGCTGAGCTGCAGGAGCCTAGGTGTCTCAAAGCTCTAATAAGTACGAAGACCCATTTTTTCAATGTTCTTGCAGGTATTCATGACAATGGGCGCTACATCTGCCAACCTTGCTATGCCTGCAATAGGTAGGCATAGCTTGAAAGTAATAGAAAAACAGGAGCAGTGGTTATTAAGCTATGCAGGCTTGATGCCAATCACAAGAACCTAGGTAGGTACCTACCTAGCAATGGGCCCCGGATGAAAATCGGCCCGACTCAGAATTGATCGCAACTTCCCAAGCGCGCCAGGAGATAAGGGAGGCAACGCGCTGTTGAATGATGTTCTTGTATAAAAGGCATTCGAATCTGAACGAGAATGGTTGCTATACGCCATATCAAAATCCATAATCCAAGTGCTTTTATTAAATACAAGATGAGTAGATTAAAGGGTATCATGCCACAATCCAGAAAGAATTCGAACCAGATAGCCTTCCCAAAATGCTGCGCACACCATTAGGCATTAAGCATTAACGAACAAGTCCCAGACACAGTCCCCGCCATGCAAGTAAATGCAAACAGAACGAACTCTTTTTATCCACTGTTATACACAACGCCCAAGGGACTCAATCCCGACCCATTAGAATTAATCAGATTGCCTGCCTCGTCCATGAACCAAGCATATTTTGCCACCATGCTACTCCCATCCATCCAGTCCTCCACCGTCTGCAAAAACGGCTGTGCGGTCCCACTCGTAGTTCCGAATTCCGTCACCCACAACGGTCTGTTCCCGCCAGCTGTATACGCCTGTCCAATATATGTTTCGAAATCACCTGTCTGGCTCGCGTCGCCGTACCAGTGGATAGGGACGAAATCGATGTGGCACCCCGTGCAGTTCGTGATAAACGTTGAAAGGTAGTCTAGCCCAATGCCCGTGCCTACACCGTTTGTGACAGCTGGCGCGCCTAATAACACTGACCCCGCGAGAGGATCCATCCATTGCTGATAGCCTGCTACTGCAGAACTAACATTCATACACGCCTGTCCGTCACCGCAGCCATCGGGTTCATTGAAGGCAATGACGGCCGTGGTGCCGTAACTTGCTTTGGAGGCAGCGACGTTGGAGCTCCAGACAGAGGTGAGGACGTCTGCAGTGGACCAGAGCATGGGGACGAAGGAGAGGGCGGGATTATATCCCGATTGGGTCTGTCCACTTGTGTATGGGTAAGAGTACCAGTTGTAGGCCCATGATACTTTGGAGTTTTGGCCGGTGAGAGAGAAGGGTTGGGTTAGAGTTGGGTCGTTGTAGGCGAGGCCGCGCTTGCCGGAGTCCTTTACCGGGGTGCCGGAAGAGGAGACGGAGGCGGAGGAGGATGTGGAGGTTTTGCTGGTGGATGTTAAAGGCGTGCTGCTCGTGGTTGTCGGCTTCGAGGTTGTAATTACGGTAGTTTTACTCGTGAATGTGGATGTGCTGCTTTTGGTTGTCGACTTCGACGTTGTAGTTGTGGCAGGTTTAGTCGTAGATGTGGATGTGCTGACTGTCGTAGTGATGAGCTTGTTTAATGTGCTCGTCGTCGTTTTGCACGTTGGCTGAATCTTGCTCTTTGAACACAAGGAAGTGCCCTGGAGAGTCGAAGTATATGTGTGACCCTTGCTGGTCGACTTGCTCGTACAGCTGCATGATGTTACTGTCGTATGTGTTGTAGTTGTGATCACCGTAGG
This sequence comes from Cladonia uncialis, assembly GCA_002927785.1. Lineage (NCBI taxonomy): Eukaryota > Fungi > Ascomycota > Lecanoromycetes > Lecanorales > Cladoniaceae > Cladonia > Cladonia uncialis. The sequence continues at coordinate 10,061 of NAPT01000290.1, forward strand.
GGCAGGTATTGCTGCTGCAAAATTGAGAACGCAGGCTAATAACAGCAGCCCAGGGAGAGATAGCATATTCAAGGAACGAGATAGATCTAAGTGCTGCTAATATGTACACAACCAGAATATATATACATATGTACCTGTCTCTTCAGAAGAAAGGAATGATATGCACGATCACCATTGAACGCAAAGAAAAGCCCTACCGTTTGGGCGTCCGCATATATATGCAGGAACGGAATGCAAAGTTTTCTTACTTTCCATAAACGTCTCGAACTTCATACGCGCCCCCTCAGTCTGGCCAATAGTGGGACGGAAGCCATGGCAATGGCGCCTCAAAGGGTTCATGGAGGAAGCTGAGCGCAGAAGTGTACCCCGGTGGAATTAATATTAAAGCTGTCCTTACCGAGCCATTATTGAGGTTCTCGACCAAAAAGCTCCTTTGACCTTGCCTGAATATGGCTTAGCGTCAGGTTTGGCAAGATTAAACATAAACAAGCTTTATTCCGACACGTGGAAACTAAACCATTTCGGCTCTACATCTCCCAGAACGGTCAAAAGTAGCAAAAACGCGCTTGCTGCCAGCCCATCATGGCGCGAAATTCAAATGATGAACTCCTCGGCTTGTTTGCCGTATGCAAGATCCACCCGAACAACCGATGCCCAGACCAAGGACAGGCTGCTCAAGCCGGGGTTGCTAATGCCGGAGCTTCTCAACCAACGGACCGGTGAAAGTAAAAGCAACATGGCAACGAGCAGAGTGGCACCTCTGGGCGAATATGCTTCACTGTTGCCACCGTCATGGAGAAGAATGATGAAGATGCTTGACTCCAACCGTAGGGTATTGCGGGAATTTTTTCGCCCACCACGGGTTAGGAGTCAAGCTCGTGACTTCGACTCCGCGCATGCCGTACTATCTGGGCAACGAGTCTTCACGAGAAGGGACATACCCATAATTGAGAATGCGGCCTGGTATATCTTCCTCATCCATTATCCCTCATTTTTCCGCGCCAAGGATTCTTGTTCGAGTCTCCAAATCTCTCTGCGGATTTAGGATATTTGGCAAGGTTTCCACATTGATGCTCAATGTAGCCTGTCGATGCAACCTTTCCTATGTCCTCATTCAGCTATTGATATTCTAGACTCGTATTCGCGTAGTAAATGGTCCATTGGCGCAGCAAGGCCGTACTGAATGTGATCGATAGTAGGAGTGTCCGGAGCTGTAGTACCGTTTTGGACAGCGTAGATTCCTGCCGAATTATTTTCAATAAGTGCCAGCCTGGAAAAAGATGCGTCAAGGAAACGGATGAGCTCTTTCATCTGTCAAAGACCGATATACTTATAACACAGTTAAATTGATGCAGAAAAGCGAGACTGACACTTTCGACTACCAAGCTCCTGTGATGGATAGAGCCAAGGCCATGTGGGCCATCCTCAGCTATGGAACCAAGGTCCTGTTAATTTTCAAATTTACCTGAAAGTATGCTATGCCATGCTTCCTCGCTGCTCTGAGACGATCTCTGCACGAAGGTGTTATTACGGGCAAATATCATTGCGACACTGCCTCGTGGAGCTTTCGACTACTAGCCTTAGCGACTTGGTCTGTCCGAAAACCAAGGTTGGCTTACTCGTAAGTGGAGATCCCTTATAAAGGCTGGGACCTCTTAGTCGAGCTTGCGAGAGACGACATGAGCCGTCTTCTGGTTATGCCGGCTCAGACGATGGAGCTCGGATCTCTTCGAGCGGAATCGCTCGTTTTATGCGCTTTGTAAGGCAACTAATCCTATTGTTGGTGTATAGAACGCCCCCTTCGTGGTCATCCTGATAAGCTTCATCAAGGTCTGCTGACTGGATCATACTCAGCAACAATGGGCGACGGTCGAGTATTGAATGGTGACGAAACAGCAGTTATTGCTATTAGCACCATCTTATCAGTTTTCGCTGTCACCACAGTCATATTACGCTTTTGGGCAAGAAAATGGAAGGGCTTTGGGTACGACGTCGATAATTAACTGATCGTGACTACGTCGATAAGATCTCGTCTTCCCTAGTCTCCATCCATTGATGCCGTCAGACCTTGGATTCAGAAGTATAGACGCACGATGGCTTTGCAGAGATGGGAACGATTTTATCATGTAGAGTTGGCATATTTTAGCTGTGTCTAATAGGCAAATCAAACGTATGACACTCGTTTTGCTCTTTGCTAACAGTCGTTTTTCACGCTGAAAGTCCACAGGTCTGGAAGATATTTTTGGTCTAGCTTGATCTGTAACCAGGTATGAAAATCTTGGCGTCAGCCGTGGCGTTGCACAGCCATGCAGGCGCTCACAGTTACCGCAGCATATTCTCCGCCTCACGTACAGATCTGACCAAATATCATCCGACGTCTGTTCGTTTCAAAATCTGTGCTTTTTGAGAACGACTAACTAGAGTAGCCGGAATACTCATATAACATCATATGGTCCTGGCGATCATTCAACTTACCCCTCTTTGGCCACAACGCCACAGCAGGGAAGCCGTCATTCGCCTCAACCAAGCGTTTTACACCCCTTTGTTTCATACCAACAATCGCCCCAAGACTCCTTCGACTGCTCGTTGAGACGTACCGTGCTCTCGTTATAATTATATATCCTCATAACTAACTTGTATCTTCTCGCCTCCTCGCCTACTGCCTCTCCGCGTCTATGTCCCCCGAGGATGTGGTCTTCCCAGACCATGCCGCCCCTACATTACCTGCAGAGGTCGCAGCGATGATACTCACACCGACCATCTCCTTCATCGCGACGGCTACCTACAGCCAGTCCATGGCCTACCCTACCATGACTCCTGCCTACTCGATAAACTCTACAATAAGCGCTGAATCAAGACCAGGCGCCGAGAATGGGGAGTGCAAATTGTTGGGTCCATTTGCTTTGGTTGTACAAGCTGCACTAGGGGCTTTGGCACTGCTGTCCCTAGTATACAAAAGATGGCGGGAAAGGCCTCAGCGACCGCTGAAAATTTGGGCGTTCGACGCGTCTAAACAGGTCGTAGGGTCGGCTTTGCTACATGTAGCAAATCTACTAATGTCAATGCTATCATCTGGACAGCTAACCGTCAAAGCCGATGACTACCAGGCCAATCCATGTTCCTTCTACTTGCTCAACTTAGCCATCGACGTAAGTTGCAAGCCTCCTCTGCCACAAACAAAGCTAACGATATGGAAATAGACAACAATCGGCATACCCATACTCGTCGTACTCCTACGACTATTGACGCATGCATTCCTCCTCACTCCGCTGGGGAACCCTCCCGAATCAATAGAATCCGGAAACTACGGTCATCCCCCAAAAACGAAGTGGTGGATCAAACAATCCTTCATCTACTTCCTTGGCCTTTTAGGAATGAAACTCTGCGTCTTTTTCATCTTCCAGATCTGCCCCTGGATCATACGCGTTGGCGACTGGGCCCTACGATGGACCGAAGGCAACGAAACCGTGCAGGTTTTCTTCGTCATGCTATTCTTCCCTGTCGTGATGAACGCATTACAATATTACATTATCGATAGCTTCATCAAAGACCAGAAGCCATCAGACCACGAACCTATACCCAGTGAGGATGGAGACAGCGATGACATCGACGATGGTGGCCGTGTCAGGCGGCCGGGTTCTGTTGGCTCAGATGGTCGCGGTGACAGTCCGGAAGTGACCGAGACTTCCAAAGATGGTTCAGAGATCAAAGTTTCTAGCCCTGATTTGAAAATGGACCCCAGGAAGCTGGACGAATACGATCCTGCGGTTGACGGGGAGGGCAGTGGAAGCAATGAGGAACCAGACAGTCCCTTACCTGAGGCGAGAGAAAGCCGCGCGAAGCCCGCAGATAGTTCCGCGAAGGGGGTCTGAGCATGTCTTGCATTGTGCTTTTGGTTTTGTATAACATTCCTGACTACAGCGTTGATACCCTTCTCGAGCTGGCGGTTCGAAGCGTGAGCATTTACACGGCGTTTGCATAGGAAACAGCGAGTTTATGTACCTGTTGATTGTATCAGCAAATTATATACCCCAGGTCCAGAGGGAAAAAACTATTTTCAAGCGCACATTGAATCACAATGCAGGGTCGTGAGTTCAAAACCTGTCAAGTTCTCTGAGCGAAGCATGTGCCCATGCTGGTGCTTGATGAGTGCTGGAAACTTAACGTATCATTTCACGGGTAAGAGCCTCCTCAAGCATGGTTTCCCTAGGGCCCGTCAGCAGCAACTTGGATAGAGTTCACCCTCTGTGCATGTTCGGATATCCAAGATAGTATTCAGGCTGTGAGTTCCTCGTACAGCAGTAATATAATTAATTAGCATTCATATGAGATGATAGAAGCAGGACTTCGAATTGGAGTCGAATAATTCATCTGGTTTAACCTGGTTTGGAAAGTCTGCCATATGGACAGTAGCGCAAGTACAGCTTAGGGTGTGACCCGAGTCATTTGGTGGTGGCGAGTAAGGTAAGCTGATAGGCAGGCGGCGAGCTCGCCTAAATTGGGGCCTATCATCAGCTGGGTCGTATTGATGCGAGCTGGATTACCTCAATTCCTCAATTTTCCCATCATTGAACTTTACGGGTTGTTAATGGTTCCAGGATATATGGTACGATGCTATCCCTTTCAAATAAACTAAACTTTTGATCATGTAGTTTTTCCTACCCTTTATCATGTTCAATGATGATTTGCAGCTTCCTTACAATTCACTCTAAAGAATCTGCGTTCTTTCACTGTAAGCATGTACATTCTCCAGGTTAGGAGTACGGATCCGCAGTGGCACAGTCATGTGAATGCTCGCTCCCTTGATATTTTGAGCGCATCCTAGACTTTGAACTACCTTCACCTACGCTCAATCCTACCCTTTGTCATTATCCGCATCCGCATCCAATATAGCAACGATGCCCGCAACAAAGCCTACTCTCGTTCTCATTTATGGCGGCTGGCATGTACCGAGCACCTACTACAAGTTCACAAGCTCTCTCCGGTCCGCCGGCTTCGAAGTTCACGTTCCTCGCCTTCCCTCCATGAACGAGGCGCGCCCTCCTAATGCAGACTTAGCTACTGACACGGCAATGGTTCGCGGGTACGTGGAGAGTCTCGTTGACGCCGGCCGCACCGTCATCGCAATCATGCACTCCTACGGTGGCCAAGTCGGTACTAATGCGCTCTATGGGTTGGGCCTAGACAGTCGCAGCCAGCAAGGCCTGGCGGGCGGCGTGGCCCACCTTGTCTACATGTGTGCCTTCGCCATGCCCGAGGGCGGCTCTATGGTCAGCAAGGTCCAAGAATTCGGCCATGAACACCTTCTGCCGCTGGCCTTCGACTTCGCCGAGGACAATAGCTGCGTGGACCGCGACCCTAAAAGCTTGCTTGTAGGCCCTGGCATCGAGGACTCTGAGGCTGAGACGTACGTGTCATCGCTAGTGCGCTGGAACGGCACGTCGATGTACCAGGCAGTAGCGCACTGCGCGTGGAGGGAGATTCCCGTGACTTATATCTACACAAGTCAAGACATGACGGTGCCGTTGGATTATCAAAAGTCTATGGTAGAACGCATGCAGTTGGAGGGGCAGACAGTGCACACAGTCGAGCTAGCCACTGGCCACTGCCCGAATCTTACTATGACGCAGGAAGTGGTGGATGTGATCACACACGTCGCGGCGGGTCAGACATGGAGAAGGCAGATGCAGGCGTCCTAGAGTACTCAATACCCTTTTTCACATATCCAAACAATGCAGACATGCAGCTCCATTGTGTCTGTACGCTCGCAGTTGAACAGATATTGTGGCTTGCCCATTGAAGATACAATAGCTCTTTAGGCCCGAGTCTAAGGATCGAAAACCCCTAACCCGTGAATTTTTTGCAAATCCTATGATAATAACTACGTACTATACCGGAGTGGGATATCGAAGTGTACGTCTTGTAAGATTGATCAAATTATCGTCAAAACAGTTCAAAAATGGATATTTGAATATAAGTCAAAGGATTTGTGGACTAAGAGGAACATCAGGCTTGTTTTCAGCCTTGGGCTCCTTAGCCTATAGGCCTGGACCTTAAGCTAGTAAGCGTGCCCTGAAAGTCGCCCCAAAACCCCTAAATCTTATCACCTGGGCAACAAGATTAACCCCCGGGGCGCCCCAGCTTCATCAGCCTAGGCTCAATTTCTGGGGCAAGCTTGATAAGCTCCGGGGCTCGAATCCTATCGTCTAGGTAGCCAAGTTTAGGGTGTCTTCAGGGCCCGCTTCACCAACTTTAGGTCCGGCCCTCTGGGGCTGGACCTCCAGGGTGTGAACTCTCCTATTGCAGTAGTTCTAACCCTAACCCTGGAACCTACCCCCATTGATATATGTTCGACCTCACATTGATACTCGCAAAAGGCCACCCACATCCACGACGCACAAACAGACCCCACTACTAATTGGAGTTGCCTTGAGCACTCCACCCCGCAACGCTCGCAAAAATGTCACCCAACATGTCCCTCTTCTCCATTAATGCGATTCTCCTCCTCTCCACTGACGACCGCTCCCGCATCCTAACAAAATACTACTCCGCTCCCCACGTGCCCAAAGACTCCCCGGGCACGAACCCCTACCCCACCGTCAAAGAGCAAAAGGCATTCGAAAAAGGTCTCATGGAGAAAACAAACAAGAGTTCTGGCGATGTTATACTGTATGATGGGCGGATTGTGGTGTTTAAGATGGAGGGTGATGTGATGATGTATGTGGTGGGTGGGAGCGAAGAGAATGAGATTCTGTTGTTTGGGGTGGTGTTATGCTTGCGGGATGCGTTAAGTATACTGCTCAAGTACGAAGTCCCATCCACAAGCTGAAGGGAGTGGCCGCGTGCTAAAACGGATGTAGGAATTCGACGGATAAGCGGACGCTGATTGAGAATTATGATCTTGTGTCTCTGGCTATCGATGAGATTGTGGATGACGGAATCATACTGGAGGTGGATCCTGTGGTTGTGGCAAGTAGGGTCAGTAGGGCCCCGGCGCAGGATGTTACGAATATAAAGGGAGTGGATTTGAGCGAGCAGGGCGTTATGAATTTGCTGAAGTTTGGACAAGAGAAGTTAGCGGAGAGGATGAGGCAACTGTAGAGCTCTGGAATTGCGCAGATTGGGAAAAGAAGCGCCATGTTAGATATGCGATGGTATGGCAGATGAGCTCTGGAGTTGGGCATACCCAAAATGGTTCCACGTTAGCAGATGGTAATGATCCATTCGCGAATGATGCTTAGACTAATGATATACTCCAAGAATGCCAGGGGTATTCGCTTGGTGCTATCCCATGCTCGTATATATACATGTACGCAACGGCTTCTATTCATACACTTGCGCTGTAGCCACCCAGTCCTCTCCGCCCCAGATTCCTAGCCCTCACATACTTCCGCGTTTCATCAACCCAGAAGACAGCGCTAGCTATCGTAGCCAATATCCCCAGATCTCGCAGCCCCAGAGCCTCAGTCTGGAAGATGCGCTGGAAGAATGGAACATATATTACAGCAAGTTGACCTAGCAGACTACCGCCAACAGCTAAATTAAACATGCGGTTTCCGGTCAGGGCAAGCTCTCCTCTAAGAATACTTTTGCCTTCGCTCCGACACGTAAGCGCGTTGAACATGTCAAAGAAGACAAAGCACGTAAAAGTCATAGTGGTATCGCGCGCGGTTACGCTTTTATCGGAAGACATCTCGTGCCAATAGACGCCGAGAGTGCCGAGCATAATGATGGTGGCTGACGTGAGGACTCGTTGGATAAGGCGGCGGGTGAGTACTCGTGCGTCCCTAGCGCGTGGCGGCCGGTTCATAATTGCAGGGTCAACTGGCTCTACACCCAGAGACTGGGCTGGTGGACCGTCCATGAGAATATCTTAACGGTAATTGTTAGCACAAGCTCTGTCATGTTGGCCAAGAAGGACATAGCACTTACTTATCCACAAGATCTGCATCGCATTTAAAGGATTGCTAAAGCCGAGGACAGTACTCAACAGTACTAGCGATAAAGCCGCAACGCTGGTACTGAGCTGAAAAGTTAGAAAGTTTTGAATGTTGTAGAAAATGCCTTTGCCTTCTTCGATAGCACTCAAAATGGTTGAGAAGTCATCGTCGGTGAGGATCATATCGGCTGCTTCTTTGGCAACATCTGTGCCAAGCATACCCATTGATATACCAATGTCTGCCTTCTTTAATGCGGGAGCGTCATTGACACCATCTCCAGTCATCGCTACAACGTCACCACGAGACTGTAGGGCATTTATAATCTTCATCTTGTGATCCGGACTTGTACGAGCGAAGATTGTCGTTCCAGAAATGGCGCTAGCCAGCTCTTCCTCGGACATGAGGTCGAGTTCGTCGCCTCTGAGAACAGGTCGATAGCCTGCCCTTGAAGCACTGAGAGGCATCCCAAGCTTCCTTGCAATAGCCACGGCAGTGGTCTCAGCATCTCCAGTGATCATGATTACTTTGACGCCACCTGTCATTAGGCGTCGTATCGATTTATCGACATTCTTTCGAGGCGGATCGTTCATTCCAACAATCCCGGCAAAGACAAGTCCCTGGTAGGCGTCTTCGTCAACCTTGCGACTACTCCCGACACGATTGATACCTGGCCTCGGTGTGCTACTCCGGCTTGAGGGCAGGCCCATAGGTCTTGCTGACCTTGGAGTATCTCTATTTGAACCACTTGCGAACCCTAATACTCGGAGTCCATCTTCCGCCATTTTCTCACCAGCAGCAACCGCCGCTTGCCGCCGCGGCTCATCCAGAATGATTTCTCTTCCTTCTTTCGATATGTAGGTATCGCATCGCTTCAGGACCTGCTCTAAAGCCCCCTTGATGTACGCAATTTCGGTTCCGTTGCCGGACTCACTACCTTGATTCGCGCCAATTACGACACCCATCCATTTTCGTTCCGAGCTGAACGGCGTCTCTGCAGTCCGCGGTCCAATGCGATTACGAACATCATCCTCCCCAAATGCATCTATAAGATCAAGAACAGCAACGTCAGTAGGCTGGCCAACCCAGCGGCTTCTAGCTCCCCCTCCGTCAGATTCATTGCCACCCATGGACGACATTATGGCTGCTGACGATGCAGTCGCCGGTGAAGTTGCATGGGCTCGGGATAAGCGGGCGTTGTTTGCTATGTTACCCACTCGTAGGATAGTTCGAGTAGCAGGGTCTGGTGAAGCAGATGCTAAGTCCTTCGTAATAGAAATCGGGGACGGAGCATCAAAATGCCACAACTTCGTAACCGTCATGTGATTGAGCGTCAGCGTGCCTGCCGTACCGTCAGATATGTGTGAATTGAGCTTCTTTGAAAACAGGCATACCGGTCTTGTCGCTGCAGACAATATTGACGGAGCCCAAGGTCTCTACGCTTGGGAGTCTCCTGACGATGGCGCCATGTTTCGACATTCGTAAAACGCCCAGTGCCAGCGTAACTGTCACTATAATCGGAAGACCCTCTGGAATAGCTGCGACAGCGAGAGATACCCCAATCTGTAACATGTCAAGCCACTTTTTACTCTGCAATATCCCGATAACCATGATGAGGGCGATGACACCGCCAGACATCCAGCTCAATTCCTTCCCAAGTCGATCCATGGAAACTTGCAGAGGTGTCCTAGGACTCTCGATCTCCTGTAGAGACGCGGAGATGCTCCCGAATTCTGTGTTTGCACCTGTACCTATAACTAATCCCTGGCCGTGTCCCGACCGCACCAAAGTGCCCATGAAAGCGATATTGGTTTGCTCGTTGAGGCGTATGTCTGCTCCCACCGTTCCCGCTGCGGGCGAGGCATACGAAGGTGATGTAGAACGTCCGTGTGGATATGGCCTCATTGTTCCTTGTGGCCGGTCTATTACGCCCGCCTGCTTCAGAGCTGGCTCATTCTCTCCAGTGAGATTTGACTCATCAATTGACAAGTCTGCTGCACTAGTAATCCGTACATCAGCCGGTATGCGATCACCAGTCGAGAAGATCACCAGATCCCCAGGGACCAGCTGTCTGGCAGGAACCGTCGTCGACGCATTATCTAGTGGCGAGCTAGAGCCGTTAGGAATTGGGTCCATCTCAATACCCGCTTGTGTTTCTCGGCCTTGCCCATGTTTGCTGTCCTCTCCGCTTCGAATAAGATGGGCATAGTGTGGGACCAGCTTGCTCAAAGACTCCAACGATTTTTCAGACCGATATTCTTGCACAAACCCGACAGTCACCACGATTGTGACCGCGACTGCTATACTAACTGCATCGTCTATATTGCCGAAGAGGAATGATAGGATGGCGGAACCAAGCAATACTAGGATGAGAGTTTCCTTGAATTGCTTGAGGAACCGAAGCCATAGAGGCTCAGATTCATCATGTGGGAGCTCGTTTGGTCCATACTGTAGCAGGTTTGCCTCGGCTTGGGATGTGGAGAGGCCGTGAGTGAGAGAAGAGTTCAGACGTTCCTGGGTTTCCTCGAGGGTAAGTAGGGAGTATCCGGAGCTTCTGGCCTAAGACAATTGTCAGATTGCAAACTGCTCGCTCAACCAATACCATTATCTTACTGCGCCAGAAAACATCGGCTGTGGTGTGCCCGGGCGAGGGCTGAGGCGACCTGTATTCGAATTCGAGCCATTGGGAAGGAGTAGGGGCGTGCTTGGTCTGGACATTATCTCATGGCCGTCGTGACATGGGGACCGATAGGAGCTGACGGCGACACTTCAACTTGAAGTGGCGCTGCCGGAGGACAGATTTGAGATGTTGTTCTCCTTCTTTTGGATTTCACCTACTTCTTTTCGCAAACTGCTCCGGCTTGGAGAAGGAAGAGATGATGGTATGTAATACGTTTGGCGGCCGCAATGCCTGATTAAGCACAACTTAAAGGCTTTTTCCAATACTATAGCAGTCCAGGAGCTAGATTTATTAGTATCGAACGCACAACATGCGTCGCGGACCAAAATTTCCAGCCTATTCAAACGTTGCAGAAAGCCAGTGGCTAGCGTGGTGTACATATAACAGTGGCTGCTAGTTTCAGCCCTACGCTACAGCGATTGCGACGGAAAGTCCCCAGCCACGCATAGCATATCCTTTTACTACTCTTCTCCCCTCCAATCCATATTGCACCATTGCTCTTCCATCATCATTGCTGTCATTCCCAGATCGCAGCTCGTAGCTGCTCGTGTCCTTCTCATTGAAGCTTGCTCGGAACGCGAAACTTCTGAGTTTGCATTCGGATCCTTCACACGTACACAAAGACGCGCCTAGGTCAACAGAGTAACCCCAGCGCTGTGCGCCTCCAACCTTGCGCACTTGGCCCCTAATTGGCCTTCAATAATCTGGGGACGCGCTGCTTAAAGCCCCCCAGGTGTGACTTAATATGTTCTACTCCGAGACGCTACTCTCGAAGACCGGGCCTTTGGCCCGCGTCTGGCTCTCTGCCAATCTGGAACGCAAACTATCGAAAACACATATCCTACAATCAAACATAGAGAGCAGCGTCAATGCTATTGTGGATCAAGGTACAGCGCCAATGGCTTTACGATTGAGTGGGCAGCTCCTTCTGGGTGTGGTGAGAATCTACAGTAGGAAAGCAAGATACCTTTTGGACGATTGCAATGAGGCCTTACTCAAAATCAAAATGGTATGCATATGATGACTCCTAAATTTTGACCAGTCGCTTAACCATGGTAGGCCTTTCGTCCAGGAAATGTCGACCTTCCAGCGAACATGAGCGTGCCCAACGCCGCTGCTCTCACCGTCGCAGATAGAATTAGTGATCCAATGATGCCTGAGCTCGACCCTTCTCTTCTTGACTTTCGCCCAATGGACATCGATTTTGGCTCCAAAAAGGATGATCCTCTAAACTGGAATAGCCAAGTCCTCTCAGATCCTTTGAGCATAGAAATTGGTCGCCGCGAACCATCCAGGGACGTCAGGGACGAGTTCGACGAAGAGGATATGAACATCGAACTTGATCTCGATCTCGGCCTTGATGATGGACCCAGTATCGAGATTGGTCGAAAGGCAGCCTCAATAAGGAACTTTGAAGATGATATCATGGGTGATGATGATGAGTTGCCCAAGGATCTTGGGTATGATGAGAACACTAGGACGCGTCTGAGCAGTCGAGTTCCGTCTCTTATCGAAGATCGTGATGATCAGCTACTCGAAAATGACAATGGCGGTATGCTACTGGACGAGGGGGACGACTGGGCAATTCCAAACGATGATGGACCCGTGGTTACTGCTGCACCAACTGATCCACGACTACAAAGAGCTTCGCAATCGCCACTGTCGTCCGCACGCTCAAGCATAGTTCGTGACTTTGATGCAACGCGTCTAGAGGAAGACGAGCAAGAACCTTCGATGCATCAGGCTAAGCATAAAGCTAAAAAGCGCAAGGTTATTCAAGCCGATGCCGATACTATGCTTTCGTCTGCTCAAATTAAGGCGCAACAAGCAGACCGTTCAGCCATTCTCAAGCCAGCCTCATACCTCTCCCGGGATCCTATCTTACTGAATCTCATGAATATGCAGAAAAACGGTGGTTTTGTGTCAAGTATTATGGGCGATGGTCGTGCTCAGGGCTGGGCTCCAGAGCTCAGAGGTATCCTCTCTATTGAAGTAGTACGGAAGTCAGGCGCTCTCAAGCGGAAGAGGGATAGTGGTGCTGCCGATGTGGAAGCAGATGAAGCGCATGCAGACAATGCCACTGGGCCACAACTCGAAATACCTGAGGACGAAACGATTATACCTCCTGATGAGGGCCTGGGCCTTGGCGGTGACACTACACCGCGAGCCGCTACTGGCCTTCAAGATGACGACGGTTATTTGCCTGGATACGATGATAGGGGCGCTAGCATGGCCCGACGCGAAGAGACAGAAGATCTGAGAGACAACTTTGACGACACCACTGCTCCCCTATTGCACCCATCGGAACAGGGCGCGGTATCCCTGGGTACTAAGCACGCCGTCCATCTCCTCCGCGACCGGTTTGGCTCGTCCGCAGACGGTAGTCCATCTCAACAAAAGAAGGCAAATATTCTATTCCAAGACATGCTGCCACAGGCAAGCACTACCAAAGCGGATGCTACTAAGATGTTCTTTGAAGTGTTAGTCTTGGCTACTAAGGATGCTGTAAAGGTTGAACAGTCCGATAAAGAGCTGGGAAGTGCGCTGCGGATCCGTGCCAAACGAGGGCTTTGGGGCGCGTGGGCTGAGAGGGAAGCTGGCGGAGAGATCGCTGAACAAGAAGCCGAGCAGCCTGTTGTTCCTGCTATCTCATGAGGATATGTATCTGACTTCGGTTACGTGTCATGGAAATTTTAGGAAATCGAGTGCTGGGTAGGCTTGCGGTAGCTGTGTTTAACTTTACTGTTGACTTGGTGTCTTTGGGTTCTTCCATTCTCTGTTCCTATTTATGGCGGAGCTGGTCAAGCGGCTTGATTATTGTGTCAATTGTACATTATTAAGTCAAGCGAAAGCGCGGTCGGTCAAGGAGAAGACCTTGTTCCCGCCCAGAAATCATATTTATTAGGAAGCCGTGCGAGAAGCTGGTGCATTCTTTAAGTAATGTCTCGATCCCTTCGGATAAATCATCAACAGACTACGAAGAAGTGCGGTGATTTTGATACACATTGCACCAATACTACGCAACCTTCCCATCATCCTCAGCCTTCCTGAGCATTTCCTCAATCTGCCTGTGTCTCAACACTGCATGTTCAAAGTCCGGATACTTTTCCGTCTCCTCCGCAAAAGCCTCGTACATAGCAGCTACACCTCTTGCCGGTGATGGCAGCTCGAGAAACCTCGTTTCCCACTCAACGGTCTCAACTTCGTCGGTTTCGAAATTGTGAACCTCAATACTCTTTCCGTCATCGCTCACTTGTAGCCCCGCAGATGCAGCTGTCAGCTTGATCTCTCCTTTCTCGCCGTGGATCAGCCATAGGAAGCCAGGAGTTCCTTTGAATGGTGGGCCCCGGCGGAAGACGACTGATAAGGGTGCGCCGGAGGGGAGCGTGCCTTGGATCATTACGTGGTCGGCTGCGTCTGAGGTGACTGTCTCGACTATGGAGCCATTGGGTCCTAGGAGGTCGATTTTGGGACGCTGGATGCTTAATTTGGATGTGAATGATGAGAGTTCTCCGAGGACTAGTTCTACCCAGTCGAGCACTGCGAGAAGTCAAATTCAGTGTTTTGAGCTTGGCACGCCAACGACTGATACAAAAGCCAAATTCCCAAGCCAAGGTTGGGGAACAGTCTCTGGAGTTGTGGGTAAGCAGAATTGAGAAATACTCACTGTGCCCAATGGCAATGGTGACCATGTTGCCTCCATATTTATTCTGTGTAAAGTATTTCAGCCCTTCGGGCAAAGTATCTCGTGTTCTAGTTCCTCCAGCAGTAATAACAGTGCTACTAAGTACTTTTCCAATCTTGTCTTCTTCGATTAGAGACTTGACTTTAAGCACAACAGGCGCCAGCTCTCCCTGAAGTCCGACCATTGTCCGTGCATTATGCTTCTTCGCTAAAGCTTGAAGCTCCTCGGCATCTGCAAGGTTGGATGCAAGTGGCCACTCGCAATAAACACTCTTGCCCTTCATCAGACTCGGTTTGATGACCTCGTAGTGGACGTCAACCCTAGTGGTGCACACCACCAGATCGATCTGCATCGATTCTCAATTAGACGTAGAGAGCATAAACGGCTACGCTTATTCCTCAATATGGGCATACCTCTTGGTCATTGGCTAAATCCTCCGGGCTGCCATAAGCTTTGGTGCTGGCGGGCAAGTTGTAAGCTTCAATTGCCGCCTGGGCAGCAGAAACGCTGGAATTGCATAGAGCAGTGATTACATATTTGCCGTTGGAGGCTTTCAGATAAGGTAAGTGTGCGTTGGAAGCCCAGGCAGTCTTTGCTCGAGCTGAAAGCCCAATCATTCCAACGCGAATAGGAGACATGCTGCACGTGAAGATATATTGTACTGGTTTGATACGTGAAGACTCAAAATAAGAGAGAGCTGTTAAGAAGAAGAATGAGATCGGAGTCTTGTCCAGTTACCTTATGTAGTATATTGTGCGTTTAATGCAACCAGCAATTTGTAAGCCCAAGTGTCGGTCCTATGCTCGGAGGTGGGGTACTACAGTCGATGACAGGAAATAATGATTACCAAGCCATTGACGCCTTACTATCGAGTTAGTATTAGATAGTGATTCGCGGGCTTATAATTTTTGGCGTAGAAAATCGGTGTGACGTGTGCCATTATTTAATACTCCACCGATAGTATATGCAGCTTAGGGATTTGCGTGCTTACTCGATGTCACAGTATCATTGAATGAGACTACCCGTAGCGGAGGGAGTTGAGAGGGCAGGATTGTTGGTGTCGATTTAATGATTACATCGAATGCGGTTAGATCGTAATGTTATCGATAACATTGTGACGTTGCAAACTCAATGTTGAACTGTTAAATCTCTTTTATCTCCCCAAGCTCCTAAAATCTCTCCGAGGCTCGATCCGTTACTTGTCAAGATGAAGCAACGTTTCTCATCCTTAGATGTGAAGGTATGCCTGAGGAACCGAATCGTTGGAGGAGGACTTGGGTAACCAGCGCCAGGTCATTGCCCAAGAGCTGTCTCAGGCTCTGTGCACACTACGCCTTGCCAACATCTACGATCTTTCCTCCGTAGGTAGGTCCCACCTTCTAATATATGATCCTCGCTTAGTGCCTCCATAGCGTATCTTCCTCCTCAAATTTGCCAAGCCAGACCAACGTCAATCCTTCATAATTGATTCAGGCTTTCGATGTCACCTCACAAGTTTCACTAGGGCTACCGCTGCTGCTCCCTCAGCATTTGTTTCGCGTCTCCGGAAGTTCTTAAGGACGAGACGGGTGACTTCCGTCTCACAGATTGGTACAGATAGAATAATTGAGCTACAATTCAGCGATGGCCAATATCGCTTGTTCCTCGAATTTTATGCTGGGGGCAATATTGTTCTCACGGACAAGGAACTCAATATCATTGCCTTGCTACGGATTGTTGATGAAGAGAAAGAAAAGTTACGCGTAGGGCTAAAATACTCCCTCGACAATCGGCAGAACTATAATGGGATTCCACCTTTAACAATTGAGAGACTGGAGGCAGGTCTACAAAAGGCCATAGACAAAGGCGATGGAGTCGCTACCATCCCGCAAAAGCGGTCCAAAAGAAAGCCCGAGGATGCTCTGCGTAGAGCTTTGGCCACCTCGCTGAATGAATTTCCGCCCATGCTCATTGATCACGCTCTTCGAGTCACCGCATTTGACTCAGGCACCCCGGTGGATGAGGTCTTAAAAACCCCATCATTAGTAGAGAAACTTATGGTGGCGTTAAGGGAAGCCCAGAATGTGATGAACAATATTGAGGGTTCTGGGACCTGTAAAGGCTATATTCTAGCGAGATCAGCGAAGAATGCTTCATCGGCTGCCCGCAATGACATTAAAGAGAATGGCGAGATTATCCATGAAGATCTAATGTATGAGGACTTCCACCCTTTTCGACCCCAACAAATCGCGGATAATCCTGACGTCACAATTCTTGAGTTCAATGGCTTCAACAAGACTGTTGACGAATTCTTCTCTTCAATTGAGTCGCAGAAGCTGGAATCACGACTCACAGAACGAGAAGAGAATGCAAAACGAAAACTTGAGACAGCGAGGCTAGACCACCAGAAAAGACTAGGAGGTTTGCAGAAGGTGCAGGAACTTAATGTCCGTAAAGCACAAGCCATAGAAGCAAATCCGCAGAAGGTTCAGGAGGCAATTGTGGCCGTCAATGGTTTACTTGCTCAGGGAATGGACTGGATGGATGTCGCACGTTTGGTTGAAATGGAGCAACAGCGGCATAACGTCGTTGCCGGAATGATCAAATTGCCCTTGAAGCTATACGAGAATACAGTCACGCTGCTTCTTCCAGAGGCCAGCTTCGAAGATGAGGCAGACTTTGATGGCGACGAGACTGGTAGTGATGTCTCCGACAGCGAGGAAGAACGGGCTGAAGGCTTAACATCAAACAAGACCTCCAAATTTCTTGATGAACGATTGGCTGTGGACGTGGACCTAGCATTGTCGCCATGGTCAAATGCTCGGCAGTACTACGAGCAGAAGAAGTCCGCTGCTGTGAAAGAGCAAAAGACACTTCAATCCTCTGAAAAGGCCCTCAAGAGCACGGAAAAGAAGATCAATGCAGACTTGAAGAAAGGTTTGAAACAGGAAAAGGAAGTGATGAGACCTCAAAGAAAATCCCATTGGTTCGAGAAATTCATATACTTCATCTCTTCCGAAGGCTATCTCGTTCTGGCTGGGAAGGATGCCCAACAGAATGAGATTTTGTATAAAAAACATCTCAGAAAGGGAGATATATACGTCCATGCTGACCTACATGGTGCGGCGTCTGTGATCGTAAAGAATAAGCCCAGCATGTCAGAAAGTCCCATACCACCATCAACGCTCTCGCAGGCAGGAACCTTAGCTGTAGCTACTTCGAGTGCTTGGGATTCAAAAGCAGTCATGTCTGCTTGGTGGGTCGTGAGCCTATCCTTTCTCATCAAGTCTGGTAAAGCCATTTCTAATTAAGCTTAAGGTCGCAAATCAGGTGTCGAAGACAGCTCCGACTGGAGAATACTTGACGACCGGGGCATTCATGATACAAGGTCACAAGAATTTCCTGCCTCCTGCCCAGCTTTTGCTTGGCTTTGGAATTATGTTCAAAATTAGCGAAGAGAGTAAGGCCCGCCATCTCAAGCATAGGATTCTGGAGGATAACTCTAGCAAAACTTCGGACATAGTACAGGAGGCTGAGGAGGAGATGCACGACCAGAAGGATGATGAAGACGATATCAATCAAACCGATGATGAGGCTGACGACCACGAACAACAACAGAGTGGAGAATATGATCAAGATCATGAGTTGAGAGCTTCTGAAACTCATGCAGCTCAAGGCAATGGAGATGAGGACGTCAAAGACGGTAGTGACTCAGAGTCCGAAGGAGTCAATCCACTACAGCCAGATCAGACCAAGCACAGCGTTTCCCAGTTCCAGAGCCAGAACAAGAACTCACCAGCAAAGGGACCGCTTCCAGAGCTTGAAGATGCAAGCGACAGCGAGAGTAGTGATGCTGAATCAGATGCTGGAGAGGAAATTGCACAGGACCATGGGAACCCATTGATTCAACCCGAGCAGAAGCGCCATTTATCCTCGAGAGAGCGGCGACTTCTGCGCAAAGGTGAACCACCATCTTTAATCGATCCCTCGCACGGTGCAAATATCAATGCAGACTCAGATGAGAGCACACGGCCGTCCACACCAGCATCGTCGACCCCGTCTTCGAACCCTTCGGGGCAACCAGATACAAAATCCCAACCACTTAGGGTTCGTGGGAAACATGGCAAACGCAACAAAATCAAAACCAAGTATGCCAATCAGGACGAAGAAGACCGCGCCCTTGCTATGCGTCTTTTGGGCTCAGCTGCCGCTCAGGAGAAGGCTACTGAAGACGCAGCTGCTAAAGCTACGAAAGAGAAGGAACTTACGGCACAGAAAGAACGGCGACGGAAGCAGCATGCGCTAGCTGCAGAGAAAGGGAAAGAGGCTGAAGAGATCCGAAGGCTGAATTTCGAAGAGAGCAATGAAACGTTAGATGAGGACGAGGTCCAAGAATTGAGTGACTTGGATGCTTTTATGGGAGCTCCTTTGCCAGGGGATGAGATCCTAGATGCATTGGTTGTGTGTGGACCCTGGGATGCGATCGGGGGAAGGTGTAGGTGGAGGGTGAAGTTGCAACCTGGGACAGTGAAGAAGGGGAAGGCTGTTAGAGAGATTTTGGGGATATGGGCAAAAGTGATAGCGGATCGGGAGAAGAAGAAGAGGCCCGGTGCTGGGCAGGGAAATGAGGTTATGGCTGAAGAAGAGAAGGTGAGGAGAAGGGAGGGAGAGCTGATTAGGGCCCTCCGTGAGGCAGAGATTGTTGGTGTGGTGCCTGTAGGTAAAGTGCGGATGGTGATGGGGACGGGAGAGGCGGGCGGTAACGGGAGAGGTGGTGGAGTGGCGGGGAAGGGAAAGAGAGGTGGGAAGGGTGGTAAGAAGCAGAGGTAGCAGATCAACTAAAATTTTAAGCTATGTACATATCTTCAATTTTTACAAGTTCAGAGTGTTATTTCTGTTTCTGCTGCTTTACGTAGTCTATTCATTACAGCTGCTGCAGTGTCGCCCTCACTGTCGTCTATACCTTCAACGAATATCAGATCTACGCCCTTCTGATCGAGCTCTCGCAAGGCAGAGAACAAACCTCGAGCTATCTCAGCCGTATCTCGGCCTAGAGCAATGGTCCATACATCAAGTCTATCTTGGTCATCTTCCTCGTTGAGATGAAGTCGAGAATACTGCGCCGAAGGGATGTTAACCGCCAAAGAGGGATGGGCGTTTTCAACTCTTTCCAGTTCTGGATCTGATATCTCCTTATCAAGCGCCCCAACCTCATCACCATTGGATGCGTGACTGTTCAGAATGGAAATACGATGTTTCTTAGTAATCGAACTACCCATCTGCCACATTCCCTCTCGCCATCTCTTCGTCATGACGATACCAACAGTCCGCTTTGCCCCAATATATCTCCTTGCCGAGACCTTGTCCATTTGTCCATGAAATAAAAGCAGTCTTGCATTTGGTGAATAGTGTTTGTATTTCATTCCCGGCGCCCTTGGTACTCCTGTCTCAGCACCGTCTTTGTATCCCACCGTTACATCCTCCCACCCCGGACAGCTCCTCAGCATATCGATTGATACACCGCCAGGTCTCAGAATCACGGGAGGATTGGTCAGACCATCTACGACGGTGCTTTCTACACCAACATTGCAGGGTCCTCCGTCAAGTATTAGATCAATGCGTCCGGAGAGGTCATGGAGAACATGAGCCGCTGTAGTAGGAGAGGGTTTCGAAGAAGCGTTTGCAGATGGGGCAGCTAGAGGCACATTAGAGAGGTGTATGAGCACGAGGGCGAGTATTGATGATGGCATGCGCACGGCCACTGTTGGTAGAGAATTGGTAACTTCTGGGGCCAGGGGGGAAGGTGTGGGCAAGGGTAGTAGTATTGTAAGAGGTCCAGGCCAGAACCGGGATATGAGCGGATGGTAGATTTGCGGGATGGGATCTAAAGGGGACTGAGGCGCAACGGCAGGGCTTCCACGAGGGGCAAGAAGGGTGCGAAGCTGGGAGAGAGAGCTTATATGGACGATGAGTGGATTGTCAGATGGTCTTCCCTTCGCACTGTATATCCCCCTCACGGCGGCGCTGCGAGTCGCGTCTGCTCCTAGGCCGTAGACTGTCTCAGTGGGGAAAGCAACTGGTATATCGCTGTTCCGAAACTGTAAAGCCGCCTCTTGTAAATTGGCGGCATCTGGGCTGGTTCCTGATAGCTTAATATCCCAGTCTCCCAAGAACGATTGCTGTGGATCATTGAATACAATTTGCCCAACGTTGGAAGCATCGACCTTTAGGACCCGAGTATTACGCTGAAAAGCCCTGGATTGTGATGACGCTGTTCCCATCGTTGCCACAGCACGTTTCAATGCCTGGTAGATTTGGGCGCTGAGCGAGAAGACTCGTAGGCCTCATGCGCGGAGCAGATCCACCCTCTCCAGTGCTTCAGGTTAAATCGGGAGTATGGGAAGGATTAAGGGTGAAGCTGAGTGTAAGGGTCAATAGGAAGAGTGTAATGTCCAGATCAACGTATCGCTGGAGTATGACTCAGTCAGGTGCTCTGTGGCGATAGGAAGTAGAGCACCGCACCAAGGAAAAGTATTTGTACTGAGGGTATGGCATTGAGATGAATAACGAGATCCTATTCTCGTGACTCCTACTGACTCTCCATATGGCCCAGTGTTTATGATGCAATGAGTTGCAGCGTAGAGAATTCTCGCCTCACAAGGCTGGCGCAGGCTTGGCGTAGACGGCTAGCGCAAGAGGCTTTGTTTATTGCCCGATTTATCATGATCTAGCACAGAATATCGTTGTTTGGTTATACGCGCCAACGAGAGCCTTAAAGCACTTGCAATTGGTACTCGTAATACTCTTCAGGTTTGCTCATTGATTATTTGATGTCAAGCACGATAGACGCTATTGAAGATCTCCCTGATTGATCTATCTTCTGCTCCTATTCCTTACCATGCCACGGGCACGGGTACGCTCATCGTGATCAATCTTCCAGTCAATCCCGTCATCTCTTGACTCTGTTGACGCAGCCTCCAGCTCTTCCCACTCATCAGTCTCCATGTTCATGACAAGGCAAATTTGAGTACAACGCGCGAAGGCGTCTCTCAACCCGTAGCGTCCACCTCGGACAACAATACTGACAACGCTTGCAATATCACGCTCAAGCCGTACAGCTCCTAAATCATCTAGACGTTCGTAATAGCTCCATATACGCTTCTCCAAGACTTCACTAAGATATGAGATAATAGCCCCAAGCAGTCTATCGTAATTTCGTTCTGTAAGGATTCTTATTACGGGCTTTGTTAAGATGTCCCAACCACGCTGGAAGTGATATTGCACAGCATTGTCTGGCGAGATGCCCTCTCCACCTTCCGCCTCCGCCTCCCGGCTGAGGTCCTCAAGCTCCTGCTGGGTCATTTGATAGTCAGTGTCTCGAAAGGCATCTGCAAGGACTGGACGAAGACGCGGTTTGACGACGTTCTTGAATAAAACAACCACACCGTCGCTGATTAATTCTGATGTTTTGCCTTCGAAAGTGCTTTGTAGAGATTTGAGCGAATTCGCAACTATGACGGCATCATGTTCAAGAGGAAAGATTGATGTCAGTGAGCCAGATAATGTGCTCCCGCTATTGTTTGCTGATCCAGTGCCCGAATTTATCTCGACTCGAGACTGTACGATGCGTTTCACATAGTCGGTGGCAACATCAAGGTTGTTCATGAGCACCAGGAAGGCTATGATAGTCTGCTCGGGTGGTGGTGCTCCTTGTATTGTTGCCTTGGGATAGCTTTCGTCTCTCATCTTCCTCTGGATCATACCAATAAAATCAGAGCCAAGTACTCTGGCAAGCGTTGGAATAACACTTAATATGACTGCCTTTTGGGATGTTGCAAGTGACCTCTCAACAACTTGATTTACGATATACATCACATCATCGACTGCGGAAGTAATATAAGGCGGATCGGAAGGTATAGACTGTTTCGGATTCAGAGAGAGATCTGACGGTTGTTCGTCTAATTGAAACGCTTTCTCCACAGATCTCCGAAAGAAGAACGTAGTCATGACATTGAACGGCGTGACTAGCCGATCAGTAACCTTTCTTCTCAAGCTAGAGTTCTCTAGTAGTGGTGGAATGATCAATTCCGGGGTCTCATCCTCTGAGGGTTCCTGCGATTATTAGCATTGTCGTTTGAGTCTTAATTTCTTCATTCTACCTTGCATTTGTCGGCTATGAAGCGTGAATATAGAGCCCAGCGACCTAGCATCACCGCAGACTCGCTCAGAATGCCATCAACTTCTTTCATGTCAATGCTCTCATCCTCACGTGTTTGCGCCTCCGCTGTGGAGCCTTTCTTCGCCGGAGACCCAGCTCGGGGTGTCCCGCTCCTAGCGGGCTGCTGTGGAAGGAAGCTCTGTACAAGAAAGGTAAACGCATAAGACCTGATGTCGGTAAGTTTGCGGTCGATGCTACGCTCGTCACCCCAAGTGTCCAACACAATGCCTCCTTGAACGTCTGCCTCGAGCTGTAGCCGCTCTATGACCTTGACCATCCGTCCGGGACCGTAGTGGCGCTCTACGAGCCCGCCATGATGTTCGATAATTTGAGCGATATGTTCAAATAGCTTTGTCAGTGCGTTGGCATAGAAGAACCCTTCTTTACGTTGATTTCCACCAGTCCCAGCATTAAGATTCGCGCGAGCACGAGATGCGACTCCTTGACATACGTAGCGCCCATAGACGTCAAGACCGACTTCAGGTTTACCAATGAGTGGAAATAGTTTGAAAAAGCGGGTGACCTTGCCTCCGTTGCCTTCCTGTGCAGCTTTCTCGAATTCTCTGAGAAAGAGTCCACGCAAAGATTCAGCTGCATTTTCCAGAGTCACAACGGGAGGATCTGGGACTTCAGCGGTAGGAACGATTTCTTCAGCAAAAGATCCGTTGACTATCTCCTTTGGGATTCTGAATGCGCGGTTCAAGTATCCAGCTGCTGTTTCCCAATCTTGCGGAGCGCCCATAGACCCAGTCACTCCCAAGACGCAGGTTTTGAGTTCTGCTACTTGCTCCACAACATCAAGAGTGCTCCGTACTCTAGCCTGCTCGAGATCAAGCTGCTTCACTGCACTAGAAATGCGCGTTGCTGTTGAAGCCGCGTTGGACAGTATGCCATTACTTATGGATCTTGTTGCTACTGCCTGAGATCCTATTTGTGCGCGAAGGATGTCCAGCCGGGCAAGCTCACGAGTTAGATCTCTTTGCGATGCTATCAAGTCGTCCAGCCGCGAAGTAAATAAAGCCTCTTGAGCATTCAGCTGAGCAAGGCTTTTCTTAATATCAGCGATTGAGCTGACTGTGTAAATACTAATGTCTGTCCATGCCGCATCCAGACCCAGACCGGATCTTACATGGTGAGCAAAACTATTCATAGAGCCGCCTTCTAAATTTGTCATTTTAGAAAACACAATTGACCAAAATTTTTCTAGTTTACAGACAAGTAAGAAGGAAGGTGTGCTTGGCAGTAGCTGGCTTAGTTATAGAAAGTAGCTTAAATAGAGAGTCTCATTTACTATTAAAATCAATTATCTTTCTACCTCTACAAGATATTAACTAATTATCTTTAACAACTATAATATAATTTAATAAGATTTTAAAATAATTATTATATTTTTATCTATATTATTATTATTATTTCTATTATTATTTTTATTTTAATTAATCTTTAATATTTATAATATTATTTTACTAGTTTATTTACTTATTATTATATTTTAATATTTTTTTTTTATAAAATTTTATAAATTTTTTACTATAAAATTATAAATACTAGAATATTATTAAATATTTCTATTATATTTTTATATATTTTATATACTCTTTATTATATTTTATAACTTAGAATTTTATTTTTATAAAATTTTAATTATTAATTTATTTTTTTAATAAAAATATAAAATTTAATTAAAATTTA
>NAPT01000291.1:0-34157 GCA_002927785.1 Cladonia uncialis
GTGAAGGAGAAGGAAGGGAAGGGGGATGTGCATCTGGATTGGGATAAGTGGAAGAGGGAGGTGGGGGTTAATGCGGCGTATGCGCCTATGACTGTGCATTATAGCCTTGAGAATGGGGTGTTGAGTGAGGGGGCGATCGGGGCGTTAGGGGTTGTGGTCGCGTGGTTGACGATGGGAAAGGCGTGGAGGGAGTGTGCTTGAGATGAGTCTAGGGGGTGGAGATTGGTGGAGATAGATATGGTTGGTGATACCCTTGGATTAATGAGCACAGGCGAGCGAAGTTCTTTTGGTCTTTTGAGAGGTGAAGATACTTCTGAGATCGTTTAACTGTGGTATCTCAGCTTAGTTGTAATTTGGCAGCGAAGAACCGTGTTGTAGCTAATGATGCGCAGCAAATTTTCAGCATTGTGATTTAGGATGCCATGGACGATGATTTCTGGAAGTTCTTGCTCGCTTGAGCGACTTATATGGGTCTCTGAGAGAAGGTGCCAGCTCTTGGCTCTTTCGATATGATATACATTTGCAGCTTTACAACTCGAAAGCGAAAAAGAGATTGCATAGAGCGATGTACAGCAAGTGTCCAGCGTTGTGGGTCCTCTTTCCAGCCATATCTAGCCTTTGTGACTCGAGTGCCTAGCCATCCCGGTTATCATTCGGCTTCCACTAAAATTTCGAAGCTGTGTGCAATAGAGAGCAAGGCGCTCCTTCCTCTCAAACCGACAAGATGATGTCAGCTGTCCCCGTCTCTGCAGCTTCCTCTGTGATTGCTACTCCTCCAACAGGCATATCTTCCAGGCCCGCATCGAGGTCCTCGATGCTATCATTCGGTAGCGGAGTACCAGAAGCTTCCCCAAGCAACTCGTCGTTCAGCTCTCTATACAAGCCCACATCAAATTCAACGGCATCCAACTCTGAAGTCGAACTCCCAGCTTCATTTTTGTCCTTTCTCTTGAGCTCGGAATAGTTCTTGCTTCGACGACTCGCGAGCATGCCTTTGAATGCACGTTTCATGCTCTCCCGGAAGCCCTTGCTTTCAGGCTCGACTCCATTGTCTGCTACATCAGCCGAAGTGGGGAGGGTAGAATTCTTTCGGTAGGAATTGCTTTTGAGTACGATCTGACCTGCATCGTTGAGTGTGTAAATGGACCTGCTGTCAAATGAACGGAGTCGAGGCCGTCCTCGTGGCTGGGGGCTACGCAAGCCAATGGTCCGCAGGAGAGATACGCTGGCAAGCGGCCGTTCTTCTGCTTCGAGCATATCGAGGTCGATTGTGTAGTCGTCGGAAAAGATCTCATCAAAGCATTGCCACGCGCGATCGCGGTAGGTAGGACGGCAGCGGTGACAGGCGCGGTATTTGCAGTGAGGATACATCTTGAGCTTTGGTTCTGCCGAGAGGGGGGCCGAGGATTGAGTCTTCTCAATGGCAAATTTCTGGACGATGTCGTGGGAGGTGCCGACGGGCAAATGCTGGACAGTGCTGAGGGACTGCGATGCCTTGGAATTAGGTGGCGAGTGCTTTTCGCTGGTTTGGCTTTGCTCGAACCTCTGAAGCGTGATCCGAGTGTTGTCGATAAGGGTCTGCTTCTGTGCTCTCAGAAGTTGGACTTGTTCTGGTGTGTAGTGGCCCTTCCTAATGGCATCCTCCACCCATGGACTCAGGTGTGGAGTGGCACTCTGCACATCTATATCGTTGGACGGTAGTACTTCCTCGATACCGTCTGTAGAGCGAGGCTCAAATGGAGTTGAGACGGTCCAACTCACATGGTCAGCATCATTGGCTGGAACCTTTTCGTCTTGGGTACAGGAATAGACCCAGTCAAAGTGAGAAACCCTATCACAAATGTTGCATTTGAATCCGCCATACAGTCTCTCCATGTTGACATGTGTACATGCTGTCCGACGGGTGTTGAGGGAAGGGATTTCGATCTTCTGTGTTGATTCCAAACTTTGCAATTCACCTTCAGGCGAATCCAAAGGTGGAGGTGGGAGGGTACGGGTGGCTTGGTTCTGCATAATAAGATCTCGTAGCTTCACAGCGTATGGTGTCATTCCTCTCAGGAGAGCTTCAAGGCTAACAAACTCATCATCCGTATCGCGTGGAGAAATCTCGCGGTGTCTTGCCGTGGCCATCACATTTTGGGAGGGTAAGTGTTGAGTGATGGCGCGATGTTGACGGTAATCTTGGTGTTGCCAGGCAAAGCGAGATGAGACAACAGGTGGGTTCATAGTTTCATTTTGTCTACTTTAAGCATGGATTGCACGGAAACAAGTATAGTATGTCATGAGTGATTAAGTACCACTCGTAGCTCTGCGTCTTTCAATGATCATAGATGGAGAGTATTAAGTTCTAAATTGCATGAATGAGGTAGGGAATGGCCATTGACTTGTTCACGGGTGTATCAATGAAAGTTACAGTCCTCATTTAAGAGATGGACTTGCCTTTCCATCTAATATGCTTCAAGAGACACGCTGAAAGTATATAAGTCATGTCTGAGTCTTACGGGTAAAGGAGCTTCACTTTCCGGGCATCATACAAGGGAGATTGCCTTTACCTTTGCCTTTGCCTCAGCTCCAGCCCCATAACGCGTGTGGTTGCGCGGTATCTGGATGAACAGCTTGGGACCTTAGCCCGGGTCCAATGACCAGAATGGACAATGTGGACGGGCTCGGGCTACAAGCTCTGTTCGAACTTGCAACATTTATGAATCGTGGCGCACTCAAAGGAGTGAGTGTTTAAAGAGCCCAAACGTTGCATATATAGCATCACTCCCGACTGAACCTTTGCCAGCATGGCTGTACGTACCACTTGGCGCGACTTCGACGCAGGATTTTGTTCACTAAGATTGCGCAGCTTCTTGTAGAAACAGATGCAATGTCTTTTCGAGAAGGAGCGGCGGCGGGGAGATGTCGGCAATAACTAAGTGCTAGCGCGTCGACAGGGGTCTGGGTAAGGTACCTGGTACCTTACTAACCTACCTTATCTAGGTAAAGACGCGGTGGGAAGCTGCATGAACCTGCATCTGTGGTTTCCTTTTATACCTCAGCCGTTCACTTTTTGTTTCTGCGTGTGCTCTACGCGACAGCACAAGCTGGCGACCTCAACACGTTTCTACATTGCAATGACGCTGTAAGGTGCAGATACTACCTGGTGCCAACACACTGGCTTTGTCAAAGTTACGGCCTGTTGTCGTGGAGCTCAGGTCCATTCCATCCTTTTTTGGTGTCTCTCTCCTTCCTATCCGTTCTCATCCAATCAGATCCATCGACCACCGACTATTTACCGCCTCTCATGCTCTGCCACGACCAGAAGTCATGTTCACAAAAGCTGTGCAGGATCATAACCCCGCATTGTCCACTGGACTCAGAGGCACTACGCTCTCACAGCACTACAAAGCCAGTGGCAATGTATTGAAACCCGTCAGCTCCACGGCGTTGAACTCCTCCCCACCATCCTGGACAACATCGACCAATCCTCTGAAGCGTACCGCTTCACAGGCTAATGCCAGGGAGGCGCCGTATACCAAGGAAGAGCATACGCGGAACAAGAGAGCCATGATGGGGCTGAGCCAGCCCTCTCCTGGTGGTGGGAGAGTGGGTAAATTACATGATAGTGTCTACTTCGACGAGAACGACTTCGATGATGACTCGAATATCAATCTAGATGAGATTGACGAGTCCAGAGCTTACCAGAAACCATTTCCCGACACATCGTCAGAGACACTCCTGGATGACCTCGACTCGAGGAAACCCGCTGCTTGTCATGTACCAGTCAGTAGCACGGCGTTGCCTTGGTCATCCTCACCACTGTCACATGAGAAAATTCAGCCTCCGAAAGAAACTACCCAGGAAGCTTCCATTGCCAATACAACGAAAAGGCGAACCCTGCCTTGGGTCGAAGAAGAGAAGAGGGAAGCGGCTAGGGCTGAGGAACGTGTTGATAAAATTTGTGAGGATCTAAATGGGGGTTATTCGACACAAGATAAAGAAAGGATTACAAAGAAAATCGAGAAGAGAAAAGCAAAAGAAGCAAATGAGGTGTACGAAGATCTAGCTGGGAACCTCAAACCGGTGCAACGAAGGAAATTCGGTACCGCGGGCACTTATTATAATAACCTGACTGCAAAAGGAATCCCTGACTTTGTTGCGGACAAGATAGTCGCAGCAAAAGAAGGTAAATTAGCACGTGAAACTGCCGGAGAGATACAAACACCACTCCCAAAAGACATAACTAATACGCCATATCCGTGGAACAAGACTGCCAGCGCTGTAAAGGAAGAGCAGAAAAGGTTACGGCAGGGGCAGCGGAAGCTCGTCAAGGATGTTGAAGGCACCGATGTAGCAAAATCAAATACAAAAAAGAAGAGAGAGGCTCTTCCCCGGGTCTTTCTCAGCGACGAACAAAGATCAGTCTTGAACTTGGTCGTCGAGCAGCAGAAGAGCGTCTTCTTCACTGGCTCCGCAGGTACAGGAAAATCAGTCTTGCTACGTGAGACCATCAAAGTACTTCGCGATAAGTATAGGCGTGAGCCTGATCGTGTGGCCGTTACCGCTTCTACTGGTCTTGCTGCCTGCAATGTCGGCGGTGTCACACTGCATAGCTTTGCCGGTATAGGTCTAGGTAAGGAACCAGTGCCTGAACTCGTCAAGAAAATCAAAAGGAACCAGAAGGCTAAAAACCGATGGATGCGCACCAAAGTCCTAATCATCGACGAGATCTCGATGGTGGACGGAGATCTCTTCGATAAGCTTGAAGCTATAGCTCGTGCAATTCGCAACAATGGGCGACCCTTTGGAGGCATCCAGCTCGTCATTACAGGCGACTTTTTCCAATTACCCCCGGTGCCGGACCATGGTGGCAGAGAAGCCAAGTTCTCATTTGATGCCTCTACGTGGAATACATCAATTGAGCATACTATTGGCTTGACCCAGGTCTTTCGTCAAAAAGATCCCGGTATGTAGACCTCATCATACATCAATGGAGCTCTACTGACGACTTTAGCTTTTGCCAATATGTTGAACGAGATGAGGCTTGGGAAATTGACACCCAAGTCTATTAGTTCGTTCCAAGCACTTACCCGACCCTTAAGCTTTGCTGACGACTTTGAGGCTACGGAATTGTAAGATCTTCCTGTCAATTCCGCAATTCAACCTTCTAACTTGAATAGGTTCCCCACTCGCATGGAGGTGGAGAATGCCAATGGAGCTCGCATGCGAAACCTGAGTGGGAAAGAATTCGATTTCAGAGCAGAGGATGGCGGCATGATCCAAGATCCTGTCCAGCGGAGTAAGCTGTTGGACAATTGTATGGCACCTGCTTCGCTTAAGCTCAAAAAGGGCGCTCAGGTAATGTTGATTAAAAACATTGACGATACTCTTGTCAACGGCTCAGTGGGAAAGGTCATTGCCTTCATGGATGAAAAGACGTTCGATATCTACCATGAGGATGAAGATGAGTTTCAAGCTGTTGAGAATATGGAGCTGGATGACGAGGAGATGACCATATCTCGGAAGAAGCTGAAGGCTTTGATCAACAAGGATATTGCTGGTGACACAAGCCAGAAATGGCCCCTAGTACGCTTCCAAATCGCTGACGGCACCTCGAGAGACCTCTTATGCCAAAGGGAGTCTTGGAAGATCGAGCTGCCCAATGGTGAAATACAAGCATCTCGATCCCAGATACCACTAATTTTGGCTTGGGCCTTATCTATCCACAAAGCCCAAGGTCAAACTCTGGAACGGGTGAAGGTAGATTTGGGCAAGATATTTGAAAAAGGCCAGGCTTATGTGGCCTTGAGTCGTGCAACCTGCCAAGAAGGGTTGCAGATCACAAGGTTCGATCCTAAAAAGGTCATGGCTCACGATAAGGTGCGGACTTTCTACAACAGCTTGTACTCTATCAATCAAGCCGCAAGCTCGCGCGCACCACCTGGAGACGTGAAGAAGGGAGTCAACGTTACGGGGTACGAGGATGACCTCCTCAACGCTGGCTTTGGCTCTGAAGACGACGACGCTATGCAGGCTATGTACGGGAGGTAACACGGGGAATTGAATGGAAGAATTGTTAGAACCCAAGTGGATAGTACGCATATCAGAGCAGCATTTGCAGGTCCGGGATAGAGGTATCGTTTTGCGTGCGCACTGTATCTAGCTCACTGGCTTCGAATACCCCGGTAGCAAACATAAGATGTAATGAACCCGTTCCCAGTGGTTCGATGGTCGTCTCTATAGATTGGAGTTCGTAAGGCAATGGGGTGTTAATCATGCATATAGTTGACATCCGTGATTTCGCTGCCTTTGAATGTTTGCTAGTTATCGCTGTTGGGGCTTGGCAACAAAAAAGTTTGGAGGTTCGATATGTAAATACAACATCCAACCATTCTGGAATTTATGTACAGCTCAGTGTCTTTCAAGTTTTCAGAACGCAATTTGACAGCCATTAAAGACTCCTATGCATGTCTTATGCTCCATTCTCTCATTATAGGTATGGTGAGCATGGTATCATAAATCAAGCTCCTTCCGCCGCATGAAATGAGAAATTTTGTCCGCAATCAAGGAAAGCATTCCCAACGCAACCTTCCGATCAACATCTACGCGATCCTGGCATCTCAATGGCCGAAGCATTCATTGGTCTATCTGTTCTAGCAACACTCAAGCACCCTCCCGCCGCCAAGGTACGAGGCCTGGTAACAAATGTAGCCGAGCAGCAGTTGACATTGAGCAAAGGTACGCCTGTGGATCTCTTTACGCCTAAGCCCAGGACAACCAACGATTATCTGATATCAGTGTACTGACATTCCACCGCAGTGACATGGCTATCAACCAACGTTGTGCAGGAGCTGCTAGCTGTGCACGCTTCGAACATCTTAGAACTTGAGGTTGAGGCGGAAACACCAAAACCACGCATACCACCCGAGGGGAGCAGCCGAGAGTTCGTAGACCCGGCGATCGTGAGCTATGGAAGGCATGATATTCACAGTGCTAGGCAGCCCATTGGTGCACAAGCCAATGGGGGCGTTGCCTCTGCGGGTCTTCACTCTCAACCAGCCCCGGGAAACCCACCGCACGGACTATCTACGATAGCTACACCAACAGCAATGCCAGCTACAATTGACCGTCTAGGGGTCATTCAAATAGCTGGCTCAGCCGGGAACAAGGAAAATATTCCAACGTCAGCTACACTCTCTGGACCTTTTAGTGACCTATCGCTCAATAGCCAAATACTTGGGGAGGCATTGAATAGGAAGGAGTTGACACCGCCAGAAGAGCAAGATATTGAAGTGTTGAAGGGCAAATGGGTGCCATCCGGACAGGCGCCCAACAATACCAACAAGCGTAGGAAATCAGGAGTCAAAGGGTCGGTGTCCACACAAACCCAAACCCTACCAGAAATTCATCCACCTACTACTCCGCTCTCTAGTCAAAAACGACGTAGTAAGCAGCAGAAAGGCTGGCGTCAAACTCCGCTCCTTTCGGAACCCACAGCGATTCAAAACCATTCGCATAAGCCCTCCGTTACGATGACTTTAGATTCAAGGCTCAAGCCGCCGCCAACTCGCAATCCTAAGTCTACCTCAGGTAATCTCAACAGACGCGCCCGTCGCCGCCAAAAGGAAGAAGAGGACCAGAATGGCTGGGCTACAGGTGAAGCTACGGACATACAAGACATGGGTGACTTCGACTTTGAAGAGAATCTTTCTAAATTCGACAAGCGCAAGGTGTTCGATCAGATCAGGTTGGACGATACCACGGCTGACGAAGCTCGTCTTGTTAGCTTCAACAGGCTGCCCAAGCCCGGGACTGCTGGCGGCAAAAACCTGCATTATACAGAGAACGTGCTGGACTCACCTGTGCATAAGAGTGTGGGACATAGTAGCGATAGTGATCTGGCAGTTAGCGAGACCAAGATGTCAAGAACATCGACCAGGCACCCTCCTTCAAGAAAGGGAAGCGCACTTACGGCTGGCGATCACCACGGATCTGGCTCAACCTTTATCACGGATTCAGTAGGCATGGCTCGACAGAGATCTAATCATTCCAGGGCAGCTAGTCCGAAGGTCAAGACTGATTCCTCTACGGGGCGTCACAAGTCTTCTACCACTGCTCCTAAACCCTCCCTGCGCTTTTCTTCTACGAACGGCCAATGTCCCACCATTAGCCCTTTGCAGATGTTGGAAATCGAGCAACTGGCTATCACCGAGCTAGGTTTAACGGAAGAGATGATGGCTGAGACCGCTGCTCGCAGTATAGCAGAAACAGCGTACCATCTATCTACTACCGAAGACGGGGAGCATCCTGGTCACTGGTCCGTACCACTTATTGTGGTATTAGCCGGCAATCACAAAACCGGATCTCGCGCTATAGCAGCTGCTCGTCACCTACGTAATCATGGTGCCCGGGTAGTTCTTTGCGTCCTAGGAGTAGAACGGGAAGATGATCTTTTGGACAGCGTACGCCGCCAACTAAAAATTCTTCGGAACTGTGGAGGCCAAGCAATCAAACAGGATGCCCTCATGAGGACATTGAGGAAGCTGCAAGCTCCAACAGATCTCATCATAGACGCATTGCTGGGCATGCATATCTCCTTCGACGACCTCCGCACCGACGATCAAGCCGCATACTTCCAGCTTGTGTGTTGGGCAAACGGCAGTGACGCACTTGTCCTCTCCATCGATATACCCTCCGGCATCGATGCCTCTTCCGGTCTACTAACAATGCAGGACGGCCAACCTTTGCATTTACACGCTGCGAACGTCCTCTCACTCGGCGCCCCAAAGTTGGGACTCCTCACCTCTCTTGGACGTGTCGAATGCGTTGCTAGCTTGGGGTTGTATGTTGCAGATATTGGCATTAGCCCGACCGCCTGGAAGAAATTCAGTACTAGGAGAAGACATGGTGTTGAATTTGGAGGCGAATGGGTTGTCGCGGTGGTGTATGATAATGGAGAGAAGGATTCAGAGGGGGTTGAGGGGGAGATCAAGTGGCTTTAGCTATTTGGTGAACTTCTCTCTCAGGCATGGCACTGGTCTTGAGCGATGCTGAAAATGGCTTTAGCGAGAACGTGGAATTACCCCTTGGGCATTCATTGTAGGGCGTGGCTGGGTTTCAGTCACAATAGATAGAGAATTTGGTCTCATGCAGATTCATCTCTCATGATACCCAAAACCGCTACCAACTATCAAAATTTCCAAACCCACCTCCCCCAGCTTTCACTTTTTTCTTCACCGGCTGCTCCGCTTCCCACTCCTCCAGCACTTCCCCCTTAGGAGCGCCATCACCATTCGCATCAATGTATTTCCCAACCTCAGGTGCGCTTTCCTCCCTCTCAACCCCACTCAAACCCCTAACCCGTTTCCCACTCCAAGTCACGCGATCTTCCTCCTTCCCCCCCTGTCTCCTCACCTCTTCCTCTCTCCTCTCCCGTTCCTCACCCTCCCTCCTATTTTTCAAAAACTCCTCAAACGGATCCACCACCACACTTACCTCCTTCATCAGCACATCCTCCACCGGCCTCTTTTCCTCATCTACTTCCACGTTCTCAATCTTAGATAAAACTTCCATACTCGCCTCGCCGACTACGCGGCCGAAAATGGTGTGTTTACGATCGAGATGCGGAGCTGGGCGGTAGAGGATGAAGAATTGAGATGTGTTGGTGTTTTTACCTTTGTTGGCCATGGATACTATTCCGCGCGCGTTGTGCGTGAGAGGGCCGTTGAATTCGTCTTCGAAGGGTTTGTTCCAGATGGAGGAACCGCCGCGGCCGGTGCCGGTGGGGTCGCCGCCTTGGAGCATGAAATTGCGGATGGAGCGGTGGAATGTGACGGCGTTGTAGTAACCTTTTTTTGCTAGTTGGATGAAATTCCAGACGGCTTTGGGGGCGTGTTCGGGGAGGAGTTCGAGTGTCAGAGGGCCGTGATTGGTCGTTATGGTGGCGTAGCCAGGAGATTTGACGCGCCGGGGTTTGAGCATGTAGGCTTCGTCGGTGAGGAGGGCGAGGGTGGAGGTTGTGTGCGGAGTCAAGCCGGTGGAGGTTAGGGAGGCAGCGGCCAGGCCGGTGGTGTGGAGGGCGGCGTTGTAGGGAGTTGGTTTGGAAGTGTGGGCGGGTCTGGTGGTGGTGTTGGAGGTGAACATGGACGAGGATTTGGTGAGGGACCTCGAAGGCGCGGGGGAGGAGGGTTTCTCATGGAGGTATTTGCCTATTTGGGGCTTTGAGGGTGGTCTGGAGGATAGGCTTTCGGAGGAGTTTATTATTGAGGCGGCATTGCCTAGAGCGGAGGCATTGATGCTGGCGTTTCTTTCTCGTTCTTGAGCTTCTGTGAGGGTAGAGATGCCTTCTTGGAGATATTTGAAGGAGCTCAGATTTCGCGACTGAATGTTCTGTGGATCTTGAAGTGTGATGATGTCTTTTCTGCCAAATTCCTGGTCGTTAAGTAGATCTCTCCACATCTTCGCTTTGATGTTCAAGCGTTCAATCGTGTCATATGCGAAGACGTTGCCGGTGTTCTTTAAGGTTACAATGTGCGTGTTGTCTGTGAAGACCTTGTATGTGACAGGATCCACCATCTCGCCCTCATCGTTCTTGCTGAACTGCAGCTGTATCAATTCATCGCTCTTTAATGGCTTTCCCGTGACTGGATTTGTGCCATGTTTTAGCAGCCATGGTAGTATGTTATCGATGTCGAAGATGTGACCTTCAAGCGTGCAGACAGGCGTTTTGAAAGGTTGGAGCGAGACAGCACAGAAATTGAATGGGAGGCGTTTGAATGTCGTATCTGGTGCTTTCGATTTGGCGATACCTGAGCCAGCGCTGGCGGAGTATGCATCTTCGGACGCCCATTCACTGTGCGTTATCTGAGGGGCATTAGCCAGTCAACAAGGCGCAATTGACTGTAGGTCTGGCCTACATAGAGCTTGTCTGTACCTGAGCGACGAAGAGAATTATTAGGTGATCGCAGATGGGCAAGGTAGGATTTGCTTACCTTTACCCATGGTTTCTGGTGGTGTTGATGTTAGAATTATTCTAGGCTTGGCGGCACAACAAGACAACCATCTGCCCCTCGCTCACTCGACGCTGTAAGGAGGGGATTTGGCAAGGCGGTTTTTTTTAGCAGGCGATACGCAATTAGGCAGTAGCGTTTTGCTAGCAGCTTGGCGGGTCTATTTTCCCTTAGCAGAACATCTGTAATTAGCATCTATCAATTAATCAATGAAGCAAGGAAATTCCACTTCTTAATAAGTTGCTACGAAGTGGTTTTCTTAATAGGGCTCGGGCCGCGATTATAAGTGTGTCGTTACTAGTTAATAGGACCGCACTATATAAAGAATTATACAGTACTAGAGACGAAGTAAATCTAGTAGGCGAAGTTATAGAAAGTTGACTATTATCTATAAAATATAATAAACTAATTATTGCGGAAAGACTTAATTTTTATACTAGTTAGTTTAAAATAAGTAAATCTAGTAGAAATAAATCTCAATCAATATATATATCTAGTAAGATTATTCTATTAAAGTAGTATTATTACTAGCTAAGCGAGATTAAGTTCGCTTAAAAAGTCTATTCTATTACTAGTATAAAGTCTGAGATTAAAAAAATAATTTAATGAAAACAACTTTTATATAAATTCTCTAGCAGCGTTACTAGTCAAGTCCTATTTATATTCGCTATCACTATCTTTAGTAGAAGTCTTTAAGAGTATCTTATTAAACTCTCTCAAAATAAGAAGTAATAAAGATAAAGAATAATTAGCAGAGAAAATAATATTTTAGATAGTTATTTAAGTAATTAGATTCACTAATATATTACTATCTATTAAGGCAATATCTAGTATAGACTCGTTAACAGCCACTCTACTTATTACTAGTAATAATAAAATAGATAGTATTAAAATATAACTCTTTAAAAATCTTAGAAATAAAAGAAAAGATCTAAGTAAATATATTAAAGATTTAGAATAGCTTTATAAATAATATTATAAAATCAATAAGTCTGAACTAGATAAAATACTTTAACTTTTTTTCCGCCAAAATCTAAAAGATGCTATATATAATTAGTATATTAATTTTAAGAAAGAGATAAAAAATAATTAAATTAAACTTCGAAAAACTTTTCTAAAGACATTTAAAATTATAAAGAAAAATATATAAGTGAAGAAGTTTAAGCTATGTATAAAAATAGTATAATTAAGATAAGAAGATAAGAAAAATATAATTAATTATTTAAAAAGAGCAGCTGAGCTTGCTAGAAAAATGGTGTATAATAATATTAATATAGATATAGTAACTCTTAGAGATATAAAAGACTAATTTAAGAGAGAATAAATTAACTTCAAGTATAATAAGAGTTTTAATTATAATTATCTCACTATTAAAAGACTTATTAAGATAGCTTATAATAAAGTTAATAAACTTAATCTATTTAATCTAGACTATAAAGATACTAGAGGATTAGTATTATTAGATAATAGATTATTAATAAATAATAAGCTATTATATTAAGTTCTAATTAATATAAATTAGGCTTTCTCTACTTTTCTTTAAAACTTTAGAAGTCTGAATCTAGCAGTGAATAATAGTATCACTATTAAATAATTAATAGTATTTTAGTCTATAAAAGAACTATTATATATAAAGAAAGACTTGTCAGAAATTAAATATTATAGATATAAAGAGTTTAAATATTATACTTTAATATATAACCCATCTACTAATACTAATAGACTATATTAGTAAATGATTATAATAAACTCTATACTTTCAGTAGCTTAAATAATCTAGAATATAAAAAGATATTATTTTATTATCACTGCTTGTCTGCTATTAATTAGTGGCAATGCCGATATATTAATTATAATAGTATAAAGACTATTTATTTAATCTAGCAAATAGTAAAGAGTTACGCTATAACCAATAGATATATAAAAGAATATTAAGCTGAAGTTTATATAAAAGTTATTAAAAATAGGATTTAAATATCTAGCTAAGAAAGAAGATCAAGAAAACACAGAAATAGTTAAGAAAATAGATATAAATTCAGAGAATAAGAAAGTTAAGAAAATAGTGAAGTTATTTTTAATATTCCTAGTAATATAGTTAAGCTATTTATAATAGTAACTCTTATCTATATAAGTTATAAAGATAGAAAAAGTTTAAGAACTAGTATAGTTAAAGATATCAAAACTTCTAGATTTTATTAGAGTAATAACCAACCAATTTTACTTTAATATTAATATAATCTTTAGTTTACCTATCGAGATTCTCTTAGAGAAATTATTAAATTAATCTGATATAATTATTAAGAAAATAGTATATATAATATAACGTACCACGCCTAGATATTGAGTTAAGAAAGTGATAAAGATTAAAGCTGTAGAAGAGAATCTCTCCGTAGTATTATTAATATTAATAGTGTTAATATAGAAACACTCTCTAGAAATAATCATCTATATATAGAAAGATAACGAGTAATTCTAGTCTATTATAATTACTTTCTAGATAAAAGCTATTAAACTTATTAATATCTTGCTAGATAGAGAGTTAGTAATAGAACTAATTAATTATTAAAAATTATAAATAATAAAGTCTTTATCTAGCATCCACTTAAATAGCTATCTTTATATATATCTAGTAATAAATATTATTTCTACTTTTATAAACTATACTTATTTATTTATAAATATTAAAAAAGTACAAGCTCTAGTAAAAGCTTAAGTTGTTGATAACTAAATATATAATCTACTACTAGAATTATTATAAATGAGGCGAGTAGTATTCTGTTCAGATTTTAATACTAGAAAGATCGTTATTAAAGAAAATAATAGTATAATATAATAAGTGCTAGCTGAACTCTATCTAATAGAAGTTTATCTCTCTATCGTCGAATTTAAAGTGGATGAAGATGATGAAGATATTATAGATGTAGTTTATTAATATTTACTAGATTAGTAGGAAAAAGTCTGACCCTAATAAAAGTATTAAAGTATTATTAAGATATTATAAACTTGATATAAGACTCTGAAAATCTAGCAGTATTAGTTCTAGCAGTTTTTGAGACTCTATTATTAGATATAGCAATTGTAGCTATAGTATCTTTAGACAATCTTAAATCTAAGTATTCTTTAAGAAGAGAGAGAGAATTTTTAATAGAATACTATTTAGAGTCACGACCTCTAGTAGATATATTATTTAAAATTATTAAAGTATAAATAGTATTTAATAGTATTATTATTAGATCTAGAGTAGATATATCGGAAAGAATTATATAAATATATTAATTACTATATATATAAAAAAACTATTTTATTATAAGAGTTTAAGATATTTAAGCTATAAATTTAATTAAATATTCTATTAATTTAGTATTTAACGCTAAACTGGTAGTAGGATTATTATCTAAATATATAATAGTAAAGAGAGAGTTCGCTAATAAGATTTTTCTAGAATTAAAGAATGTTGATATTATAGTGAGGAGAAATAGTTTATAGAGTATTAAAACAAAATTTTCTCTAAAGAAGAAAAGATTAACTTTATTATAAATTGTCCACAATTTTATTCTAGTAAACTACTATACTATTAAATTAGTATATTCGATGTACTATCTTAAGAAAGTAATAGTTATATTTATAAAACTAAAGTATTATATCTTCTTCTCAGCGGATGTATTAAACGGGTATTAGATGATATTAATAAAGAAAGAGAATATAAATAAAATAGAGTTTATCACCTCTAATAGCTAGTAAATATATTAAAGAATAGATTAAGACTTAAAGGGAGCAGCTGCTATATATATATAATTTATAGATTTAGTCTATAGATCTCTACTCTCTAGCAAAATCGGCGTAGTATAGATACTAAGTTTGATAGAAGACTATAAGAACCACTTATTTTAAATTTTTATAAATAATTATAGAGCTTCGGCTACTAATTTTAATATACTTTTTAACTTTCTATATATAAAGTATTTCTCGCGATACGTTTTTAATCCTATATATTTATTAGGATATAAAATATATATATTTGTAGATAATTTAGAAGTATTAGAATTTTAAGAAAGTATTAAAGACTTAAAATTTTTCTAAAAATATAAAAAGAAAATTATAAACTGGCCTGTTCCTACTAACAGAGAGGAACTAAATAGGTTTTTATAATTAATATCTTTCTTATATATCTTTATTTCAAGATATATCTAGTTAATACTAAAGATAAAGAAGTTATATCTAAAGTAAATAGTAGATAAGCCAAAACTCTAACTAATCTATAATATAAAGGTTAAAGAATATAACTAGAACTTGACTAGAGTTGATAAGAAATTAAAAATAAAGAAATTAATTATTTACAGGAAATAAATTAAAAAAGATACTTTTAATTAGAGTCTAGAATAATAAGAAGTCTTTAATAAAGTTAAGCAAGCTATATATATAAATACTATAGCAGAAATAGATTTAGATTTATAATATTATCTAGCTACTAATACTAGTATAAACGCTCTAAGAGAATATCTTTTCTAGATTAGAGATGCTTTACTAGGCATAGAAACTACTTTAATTATTACGTTTAATAAATAAATTATTATATTTTTATTATATAGACTTAATAATATCGAAACTTAATATTTAAATTTAAAATAAGAATACTTAATAATAGTAAAGAGTCTAGCAAAAATAAGATAGCTTATTATAGACAATAAATACTTAATAATAATATATATAGATTATAAAGCGCTGAAGCCGATTTTCGCTATAGAACAAACTAAGAAAGAAAGAATAGCAACTTAATTAAACTAATTAGATAAATTTAATATTAAGATTATCTACCAGCTCTCTAGAGATTAATATATTAAGCTAGTAAACAATCTAAGTTAGTTATCAGAATATATAAGTACTTCGCGAGCTCTATATTTAGCAGAGAAACTAGTAATACTAGTATTATATTTAAAAACACTCCAGCAACGCACTTATTCTTTTAGTATCTTATTAAAGAATAAGAATCTAGATAAATTTTAATAGTTATCTATATACTATTAACTAATTAAATATTTTAAGAATAATAAAGAGAAGCTAGTAAAGATAGAGATATCTTAAAATCGCTGCCGCGTCTTATAATATATAGTTAAATTATTTAGATTACTATACCCTTCTAAAAGCAGATATCTTAAATATATTAAATTAATAGATACTAATAATATCTATATTATTAAAAATCAGATTATATAATATCTAAAAGCAGTATATAAAGATTATAGATATTACGCAGCTGTTTTAATACTTAACTATTTAATAGAAAGAGCCTACTGGCCTATCAGAATCAAAGATATATATAAATAATATACTAGCTACTATTTCTATTAATTCTATCTTAAAAAACTAATTACTAGTATATCTTTAATCATACAAATCTTTAATTTAATAAAGATATTAAAAGCTAACTAATTAGAGTCTATTAGCCCAGCGTATAACACGACTAGAATAATATATATACTACTAATAATAGACTTTTTTAATAGATTTATTTAAGTAAAAATATATTAATATTATATATTCTATAAAACTATAGATATAATACGAGAATATATTATACTAGTCTTCAGATAATCTTAAGAATTTTATATCAATAACAGCACTCACTTTATTAATAATAATATACAAGCAGTCTTACTAGAGCACAGCGTTAATTACTTTATAGAATTAATTAATCATCCTTTCTCAACCAACCTACTAGAAAAAATAGTGCAAGAAATACTAGTATAAATAAACAAAAAATATATCAAAAAGAGTACTACAAATTCATAATTATTATTAGTAAGAGATAATATTCTTAATATAAATATTAAGACTATCAAAGTTTATAGATATACACCCGCGTAAATTATACTAGAATTTAAATTCTAATAATACTACTATAATATCAAATCTATACCCCTCTCAGCACCTAAGCTAGAAGAATAGAAGCTATCAGAATATCAATATCAACTATTTATAGTACTCAAAGATAAAAATCGACTACTAAGCAGCGAAGTAGTAGTCTTATATATACACTACTACTATAAATATACTTAAAAAAAGCAACGAATACTAGAATCTAGAGATCTAGTTCTGATACGAAATTATATAGTAGATAATCAATATAATAGAAAGCTAGAAACTTAATAATTAGAATCTAGATTACTAGTTAGATAGATAAACCACTAATATAATAATTAAATAAAAGATTTATATAGACAAGTTACGCCAAAAAGATACTATATTAATAATATTATTCTTTATTATAAAAGACAACTTATCTTCTTAAAAAGAATATTACTAGCTATCTCTACTATTAACAGCACACCTATTTATTAATCAGCGTACCAATTCTGACTGGATCAAGCAAAGCAATATACTTTAAGATTATAACAGAATCTACTAGCCTACGTATAAGCTAGTGAGCTTTATAGCTTATCAACATTATACTAAACTAGACAATTAAACAGAGCAAAAGAGAGTCGATACTAAAGAAATAAATTTATTAATTTCTTATTTCGTCTCTTAATCATCATCTCATCTCCCAATCACCATATCACTATTCAACTACTATATTACCACTCAATCACTATATTAAGCACAGCTTCTTATAATGGCAAAAGAAAAGAAGCTAGTACACAAAAAGAATCTAATTAAAATTTTAGCAGAATAGAAAGACGGCCTAGTAAAGACTAGTAACTTTAGATAGAGATCAGAGATAACTAAAAAATCTACTAAAAAAAAAATAGTCATCTCTCTCTCTAATTCTTTAGATAACGCAGATAAGCTTGATAATAGTAATCTATACTCTAGTAAAAAGAAACAGAATATATTAGATATAGAGACTAGATATATAGTATCACCTCTCTCTAAACTTAATCTATTAAATATTCCTAGCAGAAATAAATTCTTTCTCTATTTAGTTATAGAGAATAAACTCTTTTTATCTATTACTATAAAGATATATATAGATCAAATCTATTAAATTATATAATCTAGTAATTATCTCTAGAAAGAAAAGTTATTCTAGAATATATTAAAAGAATTGGTAAATAAAATAAAAAATACAATAAAGATAAAGATCTTTAAAGTAGTTATAAATTATATATAAAGAAATCTATATCTAGACCTAGCAGCCTATTTATACTTATAACTATTAAATATTATAGATTATCTTAGATATAGTAAAGTTAATTTAAATAAGTTAATAATTATAAAAAAGAACTATAGATAGTTTCTTATAGTTATTAAAGAGAATGCAATACAACTATTAAAGTTTATTAAAGAAGATTTAATAACGTAATATACTTTATTTCTTATTAGCAAGTTTAGTAGAAAACTACTTGCTATTATATTATATAATTTAATAATAATTCCCGAACACAAATATAAAACGTAAATTAAGTAGTATGAATAGATACTAGCTTATATAATAGAGCTAATAAGATAAGAGTTGATAGACATAGAAATAATAATAAATAATTATATAGATAAGATAAGGAAAGTTATAATTATCCTAACCTCTGTTATTATATAGCTATAGAGATTGATAGACTCTAAGAATACTAATCTTACTAATATCGCTTCTGCTAGCAAGGTTAAGGAAGAATATAAAGATACTCCCACTAT
Source organism: Cladonia uncialis (assembly GCA_002927785.1). Classification (NCBI taxonomy): domain Eukaryota; kingdom Fungi; phylum Ascomycota; class Lecanoromycetes; order Lecanorales; family Cladoniaceae; genus Cladonia; species Cladonia uncialis. Next base: position 18,624 of record NAPT01000291.1, read on the forward strand.
AAACGTCGATCCTATAACGGCTAGCAGCTCCACCACCGTCAACCCCACTCTTACTAGCAGCTCCAACGCCGACAACCCCACCCTTGCTAGCAGCTCTAACGCCGACAACTCTATTATCGCTGGTAGCTCTACCGTGAGTAATCTCCCTCGTCGAGGGATTCTAGCATTACCCGAGTTTATAGTCAAGGAACTCTTTCGGGGACATAAGTATTAATATAGAGATTGCCAACTAAGACTCTAATAAGATATATATAACAAAATAAAGTGTAACCTGATAAGTTTCTAAGAAGCAAGAATTAGCACCAAGGAAGAAGTTATTATTTAAGAAGGGCTACGAGAATGTCTAATATCTGAAATCTAATAAAAGATACGACAAGAGATCTAGGTGAAAGTGGAGAAGAAGATGTAGACAAAATTATAAAATAAGATGCTAGAGAAGGAGAGTGCTTATTTAGTAGAAGAAATATTGTCTACTATATAAAAGGAAATCATAAACTAAGTTACTACGGAATTTATAAAAAGTCTAAGGGTGGAAGTCACTATACAGTTAAAAGCGGAGATTTGTAGGCGAATAGAAGAAAATGGGGTTATCTAGCAAGCAGCTACACCGAAGCTACCAAGCAGAAAGATATGCCAGCAGGATTATTGATAGCAGAGATCTAGGGTCGCCTTGAGGCCAAGGCTAATTCTAACAGGGGGAGAGTTTGTAAGGAGGGGATTTGGCAAGGCGGTTTTTTTTAGCAGGCGATACGCAATTAGGCAGTAGCGTTTTGCTAGCAGCTTGGCGGGTCTATTTTCTCTTAGCAGAACATCTGTAATTAGCATCTATCGATCAACCAATGAAGCAAGGAAATTCCACTTCTTAATAAGTTGCTACGAAGTGGTTTTCTCAACGCTCACCAAGCGCCTGCCGCTTTAGCGCTTTAGCGCGCGAGCTGGGTGAGCAGGGGTGATAGCTCACCGGGACGAGGTGCTTCATCTCCCACGCTCACCCTCCTCCTCACCTTACACCCTTGCACAAGAACAAAGACATAGCTGCGCCCGCGTTCACAATCATAAAAGCTCCAGAAATGGCCGCTACGATAGTTCATATCTAGTCCTTGACACTCCTCTCTAACAAGACAAACTCAGGTTAACCCTCTTAGGAGTAAGTGGCCGTAACACTCAACCCCGCTCCAAGTCAGACCCGTCCGAACATCTCCTTCGCAACAAAATACATTACCCGATACGCCTCAAATCAGACCCGTCCGAACATCTCCTTCGCAACAGAGAAAATTGCCCGATACGCCTCAAATCCGGACCAATCCAATATAGATACAGTCAGTCACATCTTCGTCTATCTCAACCAAAATCGATCTAAAAGCATTCAATAATAGGCAAACATGGTGTCCACTTGAAAGGTTTTATAGACAGCGACTTCGCTGGATACGAACACTTATGTCGATCTACCACATGGTGGGTTTTTTACGCTTGACGGAGACCCTACCTCCCGGGCCTCCCCTGAACCGTTGATGCTTAGGCACATATTTTTAATCAATACTATGTGTCAGGAAGCATGGCGGCACGCTAAGTCCAAGGATGGCATTTCATCTTGGTCCGATTCATCCCATTAGTCCAAGTCAACTTCTAAATTATTGCATCTTGTCGCTTATTCTATACGGTGACGGGTGTTGTCCTACTGAATTTAGCTGCATACGCTTGTTGGCTTCGCTGATCCACTGCTGTATTGAAGAGGCGCCAATTTTTACAATGACGTTAGGTGGGACGAGGCGTTTCAAAAGAGGAAGCTAGTTGAGGAGAGGGAGAAAGAGTCGCTGCGTGGGGGAAAACACGGGCATGGGAAGCTACAATCGTTGGATGTACTCGACTGGCTAGCCTTTGGTCTCTTTCAATCATCTTACCTCCTCGCATCTACGCTCAGCTTTGGTGTCCTGACCGCGATGGTTGGCACACCGAAGGCAATTGCCTGTTTGATGAATTATGTCTTCTTCCCACCGAACCTGCTCCAGCAACACGACTACAAACCCAAATGCGAGGCTTGCATATTGCACGCTATTAGGGTGACATTTGTCCGGACGAGTGTTGGTCGAGGCCCTGTAGACTCCACATCGATGATGCAGTAAGACTCAGATATCTGCAGACCTGTGAGGAAATCTGCAAACTAATTGGTCTCAATCAAGCGAATACGAGCAGCGGGCTGCAATCCGGCAGGTCGAAGATCAAGATGCTTGGAGACAGAGAAATTTTATCCTCGCAATCCACTTGTAAAGCCAATAAGTACGTCACGGCGGGAAAGTTATGTAATTCGCCTTAAGCGTTAAAGACGTTCAAGCAATAGCCCACTCTTGCGGTCCAACGCTACGGCACCTAGGATATTCTACAATCGATAGCAGTTGCCTCATTGGGAAAAGAACAAGAAATTAAAGTGAGGCAGGCATTACATAGGGTTCAAGTCTATCTGGCTGTCTTCCTGTGTCCCGCAAAGTCTTTCCTGTGGAGTTGCGGTTCGAGAGCATATGCGTCCAACATAAATATACCTCTCGATTTCAATCTTTCAACAAGTTTTCTCAACGTATTATCACCCTCACATCTAAATTGAAAACAACAATTTTGCAACGAGTTATATTATCCAAGTTAGCCAAGCCATATATCGTCACCATGGTGCCTCGAGTGCTCACGCTTGTGATGTGCTTCCTGCTACAGGCTACAGCCCGTTCACACACAGCCCAAGCTCCTTTCCGAACCACAGAGGATGATGATGGCTGCCCTGCTGGAATTTAAATCGTTGGCGTCCGCGGCACTCTTGAGGACCCAGGCTTTGGCGCCATGCAACCTCTCGTCGACAAACTGCTAGCAGATATCCCTAACTCTGAAAGCCTTGCTATCGACTATCCCGCGGGCGGCATCGTAATCGAAGATGGCAAACCTGTCTACCAACCTCTGAAATATATAAGCTCCGTACAGACCGGTCGCAGCAAGCTCAGTAATGAGCTCACTGACTTCAATTTGTATTGCCCAAATACTAGCGTCGTTCTCATGAGCTATTCGCAGGTAAGCCGACTCGAATTGCATCTACGAAACCTATACTGATTGAACGACTTTAGGGAGCCCATGTCTCAGCAGATGTGCTCTGTGGCTCTACATTCCCGCTTTTCCCACAATGGTATCCATTGGAAAATGAGTATAAGAGTAATAGTAAGTAGTATACTATCGAAATTTCTATGAGAGGTTGTCATTCTGAGCTGCTACTTAGTCAAGGCGTTTGTCACGCTGGGAGATCCAAGAAATAATCACAGCACTCCGGTGCATGTTGGTAGTTCGACGAAGGATGGAGTAAGTTTTTCCTCTTAAAATGTATAGAGACGAAGATATTGATGAAAATATGACTTCTCTAGGTATTCACACGCACGAATTTTGAAAATTGCGGCGCCGAGACGATCAGCTCTTGGAGGACCTACTGTGATGCCAACGACACCTTCTGTGACCACGGAGACAACATTGAAGCTCACCTCCATTATGTAGACGACTACTTTGACGACATCATTAGCTTTATAAAAGGCAAGCTTGTGAAGTCATCGCGCTCTGCTTTTGGAGGGTATGGTGAGAAGAAGTATTACGGGCTATGAGTCCGGAGCACTCTATGAGATGTGCCACAAAATGAGCGTTTAAACGGAAGATGAATGATGGGTGATGGAGTAGTGAAAGACAACGCTGGGACGTGAATGGTAGTATTACTGCTATAGTGAATGCCCTCGAGAGGACTGTGCAAATAAGTATTTACCATGCCTACGCAAATCTAGCACTTAGTTGCCAAAAAAAAAATCCGCTAGTAGGGTCTTAGCGCCCTAATGGAAATTACTATATAATTTCGCTTCATTGACAAGTCATAGCCAGCACCCAGGATCACCCAGGATCACCCAGGCTCGCGCGAGCGTAGAGCGGCGCTCACCCTACGCTGGAAGGGGGGTGAGGTCGGGGCAGATTGTTGTCTTCTTGGCGTCTTAAGGCGACAGCAATCCGCCCCCAGCTCAGTCGAAGCTCGCTCGGGGGCTGTCTTACGTTTGCTCGTTGTACCAGGAAACTAAAGCAATCCCAATAAGATTATATGACCGCACGTTGTTACGGTTTCACACATACCCTCGTACCCTTGGCGCTTTCGAAGCTCCTACATAGCACAACTGAGAGATTACTCTTCCTGTATCGTGTCTTCCCCGTCAAGAAGCTAGGAGGTATTAAGGTCAAGGCGCAAGAAGGAGTGCAAGAACATGGAGTGCCAGAGACTGAGCAAGAGCATGGAAAGCAGGATGGAGCACATTTTGAAGTATGGCCTGTACAGCTTCTTTTATTGCCACTACTGGCGCCCTACTTCAGCTACAACAGCTGTAGCAGCCACCCGGCCTGACCTATAGGAGCTATAAAATCCAGCTTACTTAAGCTATCACGACTTTCGCTTTGCAGTATGTAAGTCGCGTTTACAAGTCTAAATTGTCTTTCAAAAAACGTCTCCACTAAATAAAGTGACAGTAAACATTCTACCTCCGTACACAAGCTGTACCAGCTGTATCAACCAAGCCTTTTGAGCAACAATAGCTGTAGCAGCCAGCCTACTTGAGCTTTCGCAAATAATGGAGATGAGACCACTGCCAAACAAAGTGATAGTCCTCATCCGCCCAGTGGAGGAGATATACCGTTGTCCGACACAAACACAACAAGTACAGCACAATAGGTCGCTCCAGCTGCAAGGATCTCCGCCATACTTAATCTACTGAAGGTGGTAATAGCCGACATGAACAGTCCAGCGGCAACAAATACAATCACGAATCGCGGAACCGTTGCTGTGACGACATTTAGGATTATAATTGATGTCAGGAGTACTACGATCGTAACCACAGCAATTATAGCTCGGGCGAAGTTCCTGGTGCGTTTCTGGGGCAGAAAGACATCGCCTTCCTAGTGGCTAATCAATTGTTACAGCTCATGGTCTCAAAAAATCCTACTACTTACTGCTTTGGAAATCTTCGAAAGCTTGAAGCTAATGCTCTCGATCAGCGGCTCCAAGGCAGCTATGGCCTCATCAGGTGATGTCGCAAATGTTAGTCATTTAGGAAGGCCATCTCATTTTCGCCAATGTCAGGGTTCCTTTGGCTCCACTTTTGGGAGTTTCCTTATAGCACGTTCTTTTGCTGCTAAGTAACTGACGGTCCGCTGGCTGCGATCTAAGAGGTCATCTACCATTGTCGATGAGCTTATGTTATTAGAGCTGTCGAGCAAAAACGGTGTCTCGTACGTACCATAAGCTGCCATTTTTCTATCCAGTTGCTTAAAAAGCGACTTCCTCTTCTTGTTCTGATCTAGTCTCCAATTTCCTCGGTGAAGATCGTTGGAGTCTTCATTGTCATCTTCAACCTCCATAAGTTGTTCCTCAAGAGCCACGACCTCGTCTTGCCTATAGAGCAGCATTCGAAGCCGAAGTACTCTGAACCGATGAAAGATCTGAGTCTCTCTACTCATGCTCATGAGCGCGGTAAATAGAGGATAACCTCCTGTGTAGTTTCCCACTATATATTTAGAGATTGTGTCGCCGTAGTGGACATTCTTGGTGCGGTATCTAACTTACGGAATCTGGAATCATTGCCTGAAACAGTGGGATCTGTCGCTTCCGGTGCGCCACTTGGGTGTGCTTCATCGGTAGACCGTCCAAACTGCGTACCGTCATCCGCCTGTACTGGAGTTCCAGATTCGGTCATGATCGCTTTTGGATTTCACAGCTGAGTACTGTAATGCCAATGGCGCCTCATGTTCCCTATCCCCACGATAGTAATCAGCTCGGACTTTTAACATTCCACGGTCACTCAGAAATCGTACCGCCTCCGTCTGCGGCGCCCCGAACTCCACCCGGCATGGCGAATCGATCAATACTAGCTTTTCCACCTTCTCTCCTTCATGCCTCAGCTGCTTGGCCACTTCGAAGGCGTAGTACCCGCCCGCAGAGTACCCTCCTATTATGTATGGCCCCTGAGGTTGCCGTCGCCGGATTCCTTCGATCCATATGAGGCATAGATTTTTAATGGAGGTATTGAACGAGATCGGAGTCCCGTCATAGTTGATGAGAAAAGGACTATTGAATGCGACAATGCATGCCGAGTCGGAATTCTGTGGAAATTGCGAGTATACAATTCCCGATCCGCTGCCGTCTGGGAGGAGGAAGATTATTTTCTGTGTGGTCGATGGTCGGCCTTGCAAGACGATGGACAGTGGAGCTCTGGGCTTAATTGGTCGAGCCTGATGGTGGTCCAGAGTTTGATGGTTTGTTTCGATGCTTCGAACTTGAACGGAGCTTCCTCCACGTTCATCCTGGCTCCTGATCTCATCATGCTCTCTAAGATAATTCCGAACTTCTGTGGCGCTTGTGTTAGTCCGGAATACGGTTGGGGGTAGGTCCAGGTTGAGTTGCTCCTTGATTTGTCCGATGATTTATCTCGATAGGACATCGTCAAGCCCGAGGTCTGAGAAGTCATCGGTGTCGGATATTTCATCCTTGGTGACTCCGATCTCTTTCCCAATGATGTTGAACACATCGAGGAGTTGATTCTCGGTAAGCATTTTCAACCAAAGCACGGAAAAGTTCAAGGTGTCTTCATGTTTGAGGCTTACGCTTCATGAGGGAACACAAGTAATCAGTCACTACACGGACTTCCAATTATCAGGGTCAAAGAGTGCGGGCGCCGTCGAAAGTTACGGTGATCTCTGAGGGCTCGGCGAGTTTTGAGCCCTGTGTGATTACCACAAAAATGTACCGAGGTTCCAAGTTCCAAATTCCAAACCAAATTCGATACAGACTTAGCACGCTCGTTCTTATCCATGCAAAGACACGGCGCGTTCTGAGGTTAGCGGCCTGTAACGTGGTAATTATGCTTCTTGTACTAAGAAGAGTCGACGACGCGATTGCGGCCCAGGACCCTATTCGTGCCATCATTCGCCGTACTGGGAGTAACCAGGACGGACACCAAAGGTTTCACCCTCCCCAGCGCTGAAGCCCAGGCGAGGTTGATTAGAGATACGTACTCTGCCGCGGGGCTAGATTTTAGAGACACGCGATGCGTAGAAGCTCACGGCACCGGTACCTAGGCCGGTGACACAGAAGAGGCATTGGCTCTATCTGAGACAATCTCCAAAGAACTTTCCTCCAATAATCCACTTTACATAGGCTCCGTGAAGTCAAATATTGGACACTTGGAGGCGTGGGCGGGCTTGGCTGGGATTTTCAGATCCGTTTTGATACTTGAATGTGGTATGATCCCGTCAACAATCCATTACATGAAAGGAAATCCAAAAATCAAAATCGAGGAGTGGGATCTGGAGGTGCCGATTACCTTGGCTCCATGGCCAACTTCTGGATTGCGAAGGATCAGTGTGAATTCTTTTGGCTATGGGGGAACAAACGCGCATGCTATCCTTGACGACGCGTATCATTATTTGCAGAGTCATGGAGTCCAAGCAATGCATTACACTCAAGTTTCAGAACGTGATGGATTGATGAGCAGGAGCTCAATCAATAGTCGTCCTTCCAGCCCAATCAAGAGTAGATCCTCTGGACCTGACAATCGAATTTCCTATGCTGTACCAGATTATATTGCGAAGTCAACACCTAACGGTACAACTCGGGATTTCACGAATGATATTATCAAGAGTGCCATGAACGGCTACGCTAACGGAGACGTAAAGCCTTACACTAATGGCTACGTGAATGGAGACGTGAGGCCTCCAAACAACCTCAACGATAAAAATCGCGAAGTCATGCCTCGCCTCTTCTTATTCAGCGCTCAGGACAAGGAAGGGTTGAAGGGTACGAAACAGGCATTGGCTAATCATCTGTTGAACAAATTGGGCGACGAGAGTCTGAACAGCCAGAAGTATCTAGCAGATTTGCCTTTCACGCTTAGTCGGAGGGCTACGCTTCAGTGGAGGACAAGCATCACGGCATCATCGATCCAGCAGCTTTGAGAGAACTTGCGGAATGATGAAAATGTATCAACAACCAGAGCCCGTGGTCACCCTCGAATTGGCTTCGTCTTCATAGGCCAAGGGGCGCAATGGCCGAAGATGGGGATCGAGTTAATGGTCTATCCTGTTTTTCAAGAAAGCATACAAGCGGCGGACGAATACCTTAGAGCAGGTTGCTTATGTTCGTGGTCGGTGGAAGGAGAATTGATGAAAGGTAAATCTTCGTCCAGACTTTATCTTGCCGAGTTCAGCCAGACGCTTTGCACAGTGCTGCGGATTACCATAGTAGATCTCCTACGAAGCTGGAAAATTTCTCCCGTGGCGGTCGCTGGGCATTCTAGCAGTGAGATCGCTGCAGCTTACTGCCTAGGTACACTGAACCGGGAGGATGCGTGGAGAGCAGACCATTATCGAGGAGTTGTTTGCACGGCTCTCAAGAATATTGCTCCGGACATCTCTGGATCCATGATGGCTGTAGGGATATCCCCCAAACAAGCGCAGATGTGGATTTCCCAAGCTAAGAAAGGCGATATTGTCAGAGCTTGCATTAATTCGCCCTCAAGCGTGACACTTTCGGGCGACACGGCTGGTATTGATGAAATGGCCGCGGAATTTGCAGAAATGGAAGTCTTCGCACTGAACTTGAAGGTTGATACTGCTTATCATTCGCCACATATACAAATTGTCGCTCAGGAATACTTCGAATACATTGGGGATATTAAAACAAGATCTCAAACCGGCGAATGTCGAATGCATTCGAGCGTCACTGGACGGCAAATCCAGCCAAACGAGCTTGGAGCTGCCAATTGGGTCCGTAACCTAACCTCACCTGTACAGTTCGCCGCCGCAATCCACGATATGGTGCGTCCTATGCAGGATAATGGTAAACGCCTGGAAGAGAATGCAGTCGATCTGCTGATTGAGATTGGACCTCATTCTGCGCTCCAAGGGCCATCAGCTCGAACATTAAAGAGCTACGGTATTAGAGACATGCCATATGAGACCGTCCTGAAAAGAGACTATGATGGACTTCAAAGTGCTCTAGATCTCGCGGGTGCTGTATTTGGTCGAGGCGGCCAATTGGATTCACTTGCTGTCAACAACGAGAGCGGCAAAGTGAATGTTAAAATACTTGTTGATCTGCCCTCCTATCCTTGGAACCATTCTCAAGGTCATTGGGAAGAGTCAAGACTCTCAAGGGAGTTTCGGAACTGAAAGGAACCGCCTCTTAGTCTTCTTGGTGCAGCCAGCTCCTCATTCGCGCCGGGAGAGTACAGATGGAGAAAGCATATTAGACTGTCTGAGGATCCTTGGATATCCGATCATCAGATCGAATCTTCCATTGTGTACCCTGACGCTGGTTTCTTAGCCATGGCTTTTGAAGCCGCTCATCAAATTGCTGATCCTCATCAGAAGATCGCAGGTTTCCAACATAGGGACGTGCAGCTTACTGCGGCTTTGGTCGTTTCAGAAGACACCGAAATTGAATGCGTTGTTCAATTGAGACCGCACTTCACGAATACACGAGACAGTGCTTCTACCTGGATGGAATTCGTAGTCACCACATCACCCGACGCCGAGACACTTCAACGAAATTGCTCGGGCCTCCTCGTGATTGACTACGAACAAGCCAAGAATTCCAGCATGAGCATAGAGAGGTATTTGGAAGCTGATTATTTGCAAGTTCAACGCCTCGAGGCAGCCTCTCTGTGTAAGCAATACATTGCGCCTGAAGAATTCTGTCAAAATCTCGTTAAAAATTGGTTTTAAATATGGTCCAGTCTTTAAAAATATAAAGGAAATTCATAACGGGGAAGGTGAGAGCTTCTTTGTGGTAGATATCCCCGAAATTGGGGCCAAACCCACGGATGGATCAACCCATCGGCCACACATCATCATCCACCCGGGCACCCTCGATTCCATGTTCCACAGCGCTTTCGCGGCCATTCAAGGGGTTGAGGATGACATGAAACAGGCCATGGTACCAAGAGCGATCGAGGAAGTCTACGTTTCCGCCGACATTCCATATCAGCCTGAGACTCGTATGAGCGGATTTTCAAATGCGGAAAAATGCGGTTCCAAAGGACTCAAGGCTAATATCACAATGTTTGCTGCAGACCCTACTCGTCTAGTGGTCAAAATCGTCGGCTTCACGTGTATGGAGATAGGATGTTCGAGTTCAGCGTCTGATGATAATGAGGAATCCAAGAGCCTCTGTAGTAAGCTCACATGGAAGCCGGCAATCCAGCTTCTTTCGGCTGAAGAAGTCGAGCGAGTGATCAGAATTGCTTGTGAACATGACCGCGAGGGCGGTCTCGAGAACTTGATTGGGCGTGATGAAGTGAATGCAATCACTTGCATCGGCGACTCACTGAAGACCGTGGCAGCTGATAAAGTTCCTTCCACAAAAAGAGAATTCTGGGAATTGATGCAGGCCCAAAAGAAGCTCGTAGAAGACTCAAACCATTCTTCTCAGGGTTATCTGAATTATATGCACCCAGCAGGGCACAATAACACCGATACAGAGAAGCTTTCACTTTGAATTGAAAGCGCATTTCACGGGAGACAGATCTGAACTCGACGATTACAACCTAACCCTAACCCTAAAAGAGCTCTATGTTGAACAGCCAAAGAAAGGACAAGACTATATGGTCAAAGAAGCTGAGGAGTTACTCGGCTTCTGGAGCGGTCTGATGCAAGATCGTAACGCGCTTCATTATCGCCCACTCATTCTCTACGTCATGAGACACCTCCGCGAACTGTCGCCAAAGTCTACGACACTGGAGCGTGCAAAAGGACAAGGGACGGAAAAGAACAGCTACCGACAAAGCTTGAAAGCGTACCTGTAGCTCTAGGCAATGTCTAGGCCATTCCTAGGCCACACCAGGCTCAAGTCCTGAATGCCTTCGGTTGCATTCGGTTGCATTCGGTTCCTGGAAAGATGTATAACCGATCACAAACTGCATACGCTAATCTCAAACCCCATCTACAATTCTCCGCCCCTATGCCTAGGTGTACAGCTTCAATTGCTTTTTGGAGATCAAGGAATTCTTTTTCAAGCAGCCTGGTCTGTGTGTTCTTCTCAGACGTCTCCTGTACTGTATAGATGAGACGCTAAGATTACATCCATACATGCTTCTCCGCGGCACATTCCACAAACGCTCAGAAAAGTGGTCCAGCAGAAGTAAATGGCTCGCCGGCTCTCCCACCAAAATACTTGGGTAGGATGTAGATTCCCCATGTTCATGAAAAAAAAAAAAAAACCTCCGTAAAAAGTGCGCCGTGAAAGATCCTTGCCTCGCTTTGATGCTCCTTGTTCCCGGTGCCCGCTCCGAGTCCGTCCCTATAACCCGCAAAATAGAATCGAAAATATGCTGAAATGCTGGAGACAAAAGGGTATCCATTACAGGACGCCCCCTGGCAGCTGTATACTACTCTGGAGCCCTCTCCCGCTCCCCAAGCTCATACTTGGATCATATCCTACTCCCGACCCTCCCCCTGATCCTCCACTAGGGCCCGAATGCCCTTCCATCGGCGCTGCATGTCGCCGAAGCATGAACATTGGCTTCCTCCCCTCTTTATCCAATTGTTTGAACAATATGAGCGGTTTCTCTCTTAGACCTAAGCAACGCTCTTGATCACCATATACTATGTACAGCGCATAGTTCTTCCAATCGGCCTGGATGTTGTACTTCTTGAGCGCGGCAGGCAGGACCTTTTCACACGGATCCTCCATACTAACACGGAAAGACTTGAAGATCTCCACACTAGGAGTGTCACGGGTACTACCTCCTGATGGGGGAGGGTCATCTCGTGTCTGCGAGTGCGTAGGGGCCCGGGACCGCTCAGTACGGTCAGATATAGGAGTCGGGGTAGGATTGCTGCGATCTGGCTGGGTGAAAGTTGAGGTGGATGAGTAATTCTGGGGATCTTCGGCATGGGAGTATATGTTTCGTGTTGAGCTTGTTGTCTGCTGCTCTCGGTATGTTCGGTGGGGTAACGTGGGTGGGCTGGCGTAAGTGTTCGGTGATGTAGGTGATGGTATATTCGCTTGGCTTGGGGAATTCGATGGCTGTGATCCACCACCAAAAGATTGGGCGTTGAGGTGATTGGAAGCGGCGATGGCAGCTGCAGAAGGATCGAGGTTCGTATCAGCCATGGATCTTCCTTCGGGAATTGACTGGGGTATGTGTGTCGGGGAACTGCTCTTGGGCGTGGAGCCCAGAAACAGCCGTTTGGTGGAGAACTTGCGTGATAATCCGCTGCTCTTCTGCTCTGGCAGCCGCGATGAATCCATGGGTGACGTACCATCTTCCGGGTGGTCCGGACTGTGATTGTTTGGGTGGTATGGTAGGGGCTGTGAGCGTTCTTTGACCATTCGGAAGATTGGCAAGAGCTCATCCCGAAGCTTTCGATATTCTTCAGTTATCTTCCGCAATTCAGCCTCGGCGGCTTGAATGCGATGGTCGCGTATTTCTATAGACTTAATGATGCGAGATATGTCATCTTTGGTTGCGGTAGAGTCGCGCGTCTCTGCGTCGGCAGCTGCGGAAAAACAGTCAGTGCATACTTATGAATTGCAAGGGCAGAGGAAGTGTACAAGGAGGTATCCAATGATCTGAGTCTATGGGTATATCTTGCTTAATCTTAACATCATAAATGCCCTTGAGAATTGTGAGCCTGTGACCAATGCTGACAATTCCCATCTCTTTCAGCTCTTCGTGCCGTAGAGCAACCAGAGCTTCGCCGACGATCTCGTTTTCTGCAGAATACGTTAGGCTATTTATATCGAGATCGTAGCATATGACCCTATTTACCTAAGAACTTTTCACAATACTGCGGCAGCCCCAAGCTCGATATGAAGTCGGTGCAATGAATGGATGTCCAATCCACAATGGTAATACCAGGTGAAAGCTTTGCTGGGTCTATGTTATGACCGAATGTTGTCGGTGTAGGTTCGGTAGAGGGAGGATCGGAGTCTGTAGGTGAGGTATCATCGTCGGTGGGAAGGATTGGCGAGGTCATAACGCTGCGCTCGTATTCATCGTCGGCATCAGAGTCGTGATAGGTTGGTGGTATAGCCATCTTAACGGCAGCTTGTAGATCACCTCCTGGTCATATCATTGCAGACTTGAAGGATCGGGCAGTGGACGCCGACAATGCCTGGGATGCGTGTAATACCCGGAGCCTAGTATTTACCATGCGCTCTCACAAGAGAACCCCTAATTTGGTGTAGATACAACGGCAGGTTGACGCTTTGACGTCTATAATTACTGACAGTAGCACAGCGAACTGGTGCCAGGGTGGAAAGGAGAGGGGTGCCACGTGAGAGAGAAGCGTGGTCCGGGCGCCTAGCAGATGGATGTGCCGGTGTGGGGAAGGGTGATAAATTCTGCCAATAGAGCAACAAAGCTGACCACGATAATGTAGACAAGCGCGCTGTATCCTATGAGCAGAAGTCGTAGAAGCAGAAAGCTGTAAATGATATGTCTGTGAATCGGCAATAGCAGTAGCCAACAGGCTGGAGGAGAAGGTGAAGTTCCAATTTCAGAGGCGGCCAAGCCATCAGCCCTATTCCGAAAGCGTCACCATCCCGCGTAAGCGAAGCCAAGGCGCGTGTACGATTACTCAACCTACTCCAGATTCGCTCCCTATACAACTAATTGGGAAATCTACACATGGTCCCCCTGGAGCTGCATTGGATACGTTATATCATGCTGCCTCATTTGTCATTTATATCCTTATTTAAGCTACTCCAAAGTGATATCTCTGGATGTAGAAATTATCCTGGCACATGTAAACAATCCGAATCCGCCATAGAATTGCATGTTACTTTCTTTCAGGCTAATGCTTCATTAACATCTGCCATCTATAATGTCTAGCAAGCTTTCTCTGCAGTCAGAAGAAAACAGTCAAGTATGAATTCTCAAAATCTGAGCTTGAGCCTCCTCTGACGCTCGCCTTCAATCCTTTGTGATGAATCAGATACGCTTCGCTTCGCTTCTATGGTATCACAGTTCACAGAACATCTTCAGTCACAGCACATGCGCCAGATTAGAAATCAAATATGTACCAAGCCGTGACTGAAATATGCATGGCTTGCGCTTTCGTGCACCTCGGCTGACTGCAATCACCAGCATGCATACGACAGGAAGTTCAGATTTTGTGCATTGATGGTCTCTCATAGGAGCAAAGCTAGTCCAGCCGAACCTGCCAGCAGCAACAACACCCATTCTCTTATCTTCGCGTTGCGACATGACGAGTTTGAGCCCACATCGAGTATTGTGCCCCCACCGTTTGCGCCGCCACCATTATCGCTGCTGCCTGAGGCTGACGTACTTGCGCTTGACGTCGAGGTGGAAGATTGCTTGACGTGCGAGGTCTTGATAGTCGATATCGACGACGGCGCACTTGGGGTCACGGTGGTAATCGCAATTACGTCTGACGTAGTGGTAGCTGCACCACTGGCTGATAGAATGGACGTGACCTGGACTGTTGATGAAGGTGTGAATGTGGTGGTCATCGCTATGCTTGTGGTTGAAGGCACAGTGGTTGTAGGCACGGTGGTCTCGACGATCAGAGATGTGCTCATTGCAACCGTAGTGGTCAAGGAGTACGATCCGCCACTACTCTGTTCTTGGTTCGATCCTCCTAGAGCATTCGGGCAAAGCACGCCAGTACCTTGGTTCTGGAAGAATGACCCCATCAACGTATCTGGGTAAGCACTCGTACCAGCGCACTCTGCATTTATGATCTGTGTAAGAGCGTCGAGGAAGGCGATGCATGATGCTGAGCAAACACCACTCGAGAAGTCGGTAGCTGTGCATCCTGACAGCGGCGTGTTGTATGCATTCTCGCAGGCGGGGGAGAAGCCATTGATCTGCTGAATCTCGGAGAGGGTGACGGCGGTGGTAAAGGGGAGAAGGATCGCGAGAATTGGGAGGGGACGAGTCGTTAGGTTGCGCATGCTTTTGTAGGATCGGGCGGACTATCGTTGGGTTGTCTGAGGTTGGTGACTGTACGCTGATAGATGTATATACGTCGCAGGAGTGTGGTGTGAATTTGTAGAAGTGAATGAGGCCCGGCCGAAGTCTGTTTATTGACGGAATGGAGTGTGACCCGTGTACTAGCAAGGGTGCGTTATGCAGATATACATTAGTTAAAAGCTGTGAATAAGTGACCAGTGAATGTAGATAGATCGTCAAGACCGTGTGGTGGCAAAGATCTCGTGTGTTCCTTGAAGCGTGAAGAATTATTTATCAGGGAAGACTTCGTAATGTGGGGTGGTGCCACGTCGAAGAGCCAACGCATGCAATGCGCTGGAGCGATCTTGCAAAGACCAAAAGGAGAGAATGAGAGAATGTCGCAGAACAAAGCGGTGGACAGGCGACAACCTGTTGCCAATAGTTTCGGAGGGAAAGAGGTAAGCTCCCTCCCTGAGTCTCCTGGTGGACCAGTGGATGACACACAATTTGTGAAACGGAGCCTGACATCAAACATGGCGGCCTCGGCTGGGACGGGGGATTGGGG
>NAPT01000292.1:0-34142 GCA_002927785.1 Cladonia uncialis
AGGGTTGACGAGATGGTAGACCTGAGATGTCGATTGCGAGGTGTCATGAGGACGTTGGACGAAGAGCTCGGTGAGGGATTTAGCTAGGAGATCAACAGGAACCCAGTCAACCATTTCCATTGGGCCTAGGTCCTTGGGTAGTACACCCAATTCGAACGAGCTCCGAATCAGACTGGGGAACCACTCGCCCTCTCTCCATGAACCCTTTCCACTAGTTGGTCCGGCCACTTGTCCAACTCGGCAGATCGCAGTTGGCACACCAGAGACACGACTCGCTTCATCGAGGAGACGCTCAGAGACGTATTTGGATTCCGCGTAGCCCATTTGTTGGGGGAGGGACCAGTCGTCTACAATTTCCTCAGGCATATTGCCTTCGTGAGCATTGGGCCATTCCATAGCTGTGCCGATGGTTGAGATGAAGAAGATTGAAGCATTGTGCGCGGAATTGGTGGAGAAATCGATGAAGTTGCGTACGCCGTGGATGTGCGGCTGGAAGGATTGGAGGGACAGATTGAAGTTGACGGACCAGGCGTTATGGAGGATGTGAGTTACGGTGTGAAGAAGGGTGGTGTAGGTGGAGCGAGAAAGGGCGAAGTAGGGTTTACTCAGATCGACAGGAAGGAACGTGACGTGCGCGCTGGGGAAGGCTGTGGTGAGGCCGTTGGCGGCGTTTATTTGGGTTTGACGGCTGGATGCTGGGGTGGAATGGGGGCGGGTGAAGCAGTATATATGTGCAATGCTGGAGTCTGAGAGGAGAGCATCGAGGAGGTAGGAGCCAATTGAGCCTGTAGAGCCTGTGAGGATGACGCTTTTGGGGACCGAGGGATGAAGTGCTGTTGGCTGGCGGGCGGATATTGGGAGGTCTTGGGAGTATCGCTCAAATACAGATTGCATCTTCTGCTGACGAGTCTGCTCAGAGCCCGCAGCACCATCATCGAGGCTTTTGTCCTTCGCTGCTAATAGAACGGAAGTGATTTGGTTTATTGTTGGATTGGCGTATATCGACCTTGGCTGGATTGGAATATTGCCGCTTCCGGCCTTTTCAAGAGATGCATTGATGTGCCGTACCAGATTTGCTACCTTCAATGAATCTAGTCCAAACGCGAAGAGGTCATCGTCATTTGTAAATCTATCACTTTCGAGTTGCGCTGCTACAATGGAACGCAGAGTTCCGCGCAATGACGTCTCGCTACTCAGACTAAGTGAAACACTTGAGGGTTGTACAGGACCAGACTGCGATGCTGCATAGAGCTCATTAAGCTCAGGCTCATATAGCTTAACAGTACTCATCCGCTGCACCGTCCCTTTGCTAGCGCGCAGCATTGGCTTCTCAGGGGTCGTAAAAAGGACGAACTCCTTAGAGATACGGCCATGAGCAGGACAGTCTTTATTAGCACGTTCAACAAGAGGCCAAATCTTGTCAAGCAATTGTTCCTTCTCGTCAAGGGAATTTGGTGGCTTTTTAGCTTCCACCAGCAATGCAGATTGGAAGCGGCCTTGGCCCATAACCAGCACGGAGCTAATATCAGGATGCATTCCGATGATGCCCTCCATAGTGATCGGATTGATTTTCTCTCCAGTGGAGAAGACAATCACGTCGTCGGACCTGCCTTGGTAAAGCCAGAAGCCTGGTTTGGTGGGATGTGGAGAGTAGAGATCTTTTAAAGAATATTCTTGAAGATCCGGGAATGTGTAGAAAATAGCCTGCGATAATTCCCACTGTGGTTGCCTCACAATGATCATTTCGTACAGGTCTTCCCAACGATGGCGAAACTCCGCCCCCATACATGGACTAAAGCTATAGTATTGCCACTCGTCTTTGTCTGGAACATGAGTTGGTAAAAGCATAGTCTCGGTAGAACCCATAAGGCTCAAGATTCCCGTCTTTTGAACCGCGAGATCCCCAGCTTCTTTTGACAATTGACCCCCGCCGTATAGTACGTGATCTACCATCTTGAGATTTTCTAGATATTCTGGAATCTTTACGAGCTCCTCAATGATGGTAGGGGCCACTATACTAGCTTTGACTCTTCCGTACACATGAATCATATTGACCATGTCAGCAGTAAGAGGGGCAGCTGGGGGTAGGACTGGGATCATGCCGAAGAAGGTTGGCATGGCCAGTGTGTTGAAAATTCCCGCTGAATGGAAAGGTGGCAGTCCTATGAATACACGCTTGTCTCTTAGAGGCTCTATCATGGTAGGAGGATACCCAAGTAATGGCATCTGCTGAAACGTGTCACAGGCTGTGAGCGATCCATGCGTGACCACGACGAGCTTTGGAAAGCCTGTCGATCCGGAAGTGTGCAGTACTAGAAATGGATCCTGCTGTGCTTCTGCGAATGTTTTCACAAAGGGATAGTGTGGAACTTGGTCCTTGGCAATGACATCATGTAACTCCGGAATGATATGTCGTTTCATGTCTCGTTGCTTGAACAGAGCCTCGAAAGTCGGAGGACATTTTGACGCGGTGAGGAACAATCTGCAATCAGATGCGTCCAGAAGGTTTAAGTTAGCTTCGACACTGTTTCGTGGGGATAGAAACAAAGCCTGGGGGAAAGTCAGCGCATTCATGCAGATGGTATAGTCTTGACGAGCCTTATAGCCTGTCTTCTGAGCCGCTATTGTCAGAACAATGTATCTGAGGTCCGGCGGCCCAATGTACGACAGGGTTTCGAAAGTAGACGTCTTTTCAAGGTTCCCCTCTATCCACCAGGCCAAGCGGTTGATAGCATTGGCGAAAGCTCCATAGGAGATGTCTTGGAAACCATCTGGAATATTGCTAGACTTGGCCAAAGAACAGAAAGTTCGAGACGCATTATTATGAGCAATTTCATCTATGAGATGTGGTATAAGTCGTTGACCATAGACTGATCCTTCCTGAGGTAGAGACCCCATAATATACGTGATATTCGTATAATCAATGCTAAGACTAACTCGACACGGGCAACTATGCACTGGATGAAACAATAAGAGCCTGATGTTGCCTGCGTTGGTATATTGTTAGCACAAAGCCGTGCGATGTTCCCTAAGTCCAGCCCTGTTGGTTAACGACTCAGTCAAGTCTGTGGCTCATCATTGACCATAGAATACCCAAGGATTAGAAATACGACGGCCTGAGAACACAACGGTAACAAGTGGTTATAATTTAGTGCCGTCAAGGATTCCAACTATGAAAACGACTGTGCTGCAAAGGAAGGTGGTGTGCAACACGGCATGGATCACACCTGCTTCCAATGAACATGCATGTTCTCGCAAGGAGAGGGTTCCACTCTTGAACTACCTTTCTGCTGTGCCAGATTGAGAGCAAGTCCATAGTCCTGCCGACTCATAACTAGCGTTTGTGGCGAGGTTATCAGACTTCAAAGATCGACTGGTGTATATTATACTTCTTACAAAACTGCACCCAAAGCCGAACCAACCGGCACCCATTGGGTTCCGTTACCTTACTCTACAAAAGTTCTGTCTTTGCAAGCTGAAACATTCATCTGTGTTTCATTATCCTGAATGAAAAGATTTACCTTGAGAGCACTTGCTTCGAAATGATTTCAGAGACTGGTGTGTCGGCTATATACGTCTGTCAATTGTGGGAATCGGCCATTCCCGAACATAGAGCCTAGAGTGAGAGCGTTATCACACTCCTGAGCTACTTTGTTGTGACGTGAGAATCACCCCTAGTGCCTGCACCAGCCATAATGCAGTAATATTCCCGGAGACGGTCCCGTCTAGCGTGGGTGTTCCGTTGCCCCAACAGCTCGGGTGCAAACGTTGGAGCCTCCTATTTGCGGGGTAAATCCAAACGATAATTCAAATGATAATAGCCGGGAAGTGTCCATCTATGGCGCAAAGAACGCTTGTACAGGAACCGTATCCCAAGAGTGTGAACCACATGGAACATTAGCTTCAACGCACTCCTCCTGGCGCAACACGTGTGGTCATGCCGCACTTGCGGGCCTTCGGGACCTATTGAAGGGCCCGACGGAGGACACTTGTATGATTGACTGGATAGCCAATCACACGGTGGTAATGAAATAAGTCGATTGTTATAAGCCGAGGAAATGCTGCACCCACTCGGCCACAACTGTTTACTTTTGCACAAATTGTTATCGTACAAGTCGATCAGGTGCAGTTACAGTTGCAACTGATGAATGATAATCTAGTGGCGTGTATTAGCTGACGCAGAACTTGCGGGATTGGGTGTTTGATGTTCTCACTTGGAAGAGCCTCCATGCGTACTCTACTAGTACACCAGCATCAAATACGCCATAGTGGGCCGCGGGCCCGGAACTTGGCGTACTATAATAGTACGTGGAAAATTCTTTTTCCACGCCTCCCATCATTTAATACTAAATCAATAGTAGTCTGTGCGTCAGAGGCTTGGACCTAGGGCCGATGTTTGCCTAGACTTCCGAGGTTGTCGCCATCATCTTCCCGGATCTTTCGAAAAGGAAGCATTAAAATACTGTACGGCATATTTTGTTCCTGACAGTTTGTATTGCCGGTAATCAACAATCGCTGGGGCCGAAGAGCAGGGTAGCTAATTGTAGATAAATGCTCTAGCGGTTGCCAAATTGGGACTGCATACTCCCCCTGAACCAGTCTGCAACCTCCTGCTGTCAGTGGTAGAGAGTCCAATGTAAGCATTTCGCCGTTCATCGAAGACGCCTGTAGGACCATCTCGCATTCGTTTTCCAGGGCAAGAGACACTTGCAATGAAGCTTTCTCCCGCGTGCTGCGGTACCACATCCGATACTGCGTCTTGATAGGCTGGCTAACTTACTGAAACTTTTGATCCTAGTATGGCCGAGAGTATATCTTCAGTGCGGGTCTCGGTTGCATAATCATATGGAACTAGGGGAATAGTGACGGCGCTATTTATTTATTGCGCCGCATGCTCTAGATGGATGTGCCGTAAGGAAAGTGCTGTGACATCGCAGGATGCAGGAACCTGTCGGACGAGAGCAGAAGATTTCAATATCATTCTGCATTCTCTCCGTTGCTGTGCAGCCCATTCATTGATTTTCTCACACATCTGCGCCGTCATGGCCGAAGATCTGTACGCAACGAGGACCAGCAAATTGATAGGAGCGAACATCGTTCTCATACTCCTCAGCGGTATTGCTGTTGCGCTTCGTTTCTGGTCGAGGAAGATATCGAGAGTTGGCTTTTGGTATGATGACTATACCATCCTCCTGGCCCTGCTACCGGCATGGATGATGCCAATGTTAAACCTTATAGGTAGGTCAATCATCCTTGTGCTGGGTTCGACCTCACTGACCTTCATAATGAACAGCCGTCCACTATGACTTTGGTAAACACGTAGCCGTTGCGCGTCCTGATGCCGTCGAAAAATGGTTCTATATACTCTATATATTCGAAAACCTGTATGCGCCTACCATCGCCATAGTCAAATTCTCCATCCTCCTCTTTTACGCACGCATATTCACAGAGCATACTGCGAAGATGCAACAACAGATTTGGTTTACAAGGGCACTCTATGCTATGGGTGCCATAACGGCCACTTGGTGGATTGTTTGCCAGTTCATCGTCATATTTGAATGTACGCCCATTCATTATTTCTGGACTCGGACGCCAGTTACCGGCCACTGCCTGAATGTTCAGAAATTTTTCGATGGACAGGCGGTTCCGAACATCATTACCGATGTCATTCTGCTGGCGTTGCCGCTGCCTTTGATATGGAGGTTGCAGCTCCCAGCCAACCAGAAAATTGCCTTGAGCGGTGTCTTCATGCTTGGAAGCTTGTGAGTCTGACGTCTTGATGCTTACAGCTGAACCATTCGCACAGAGCTGACAACAATGATCAGTGTAACAGCGACTAGCATCTATAGACTGACACTCTTGGTCAAGCTTACACAAGTCGACATCACCTGTATGTTCTCCAGTCTCTGTCAGATCTTGGCTCGAGACTCCAGCTAACGCGAGTTGAATCCTAGGGAATTATGTGGATGCAGCTATTTGGTCTGCTGTAGAGCCCAACGTAGCTGTCATTTCCGCGTGTCTCCCAATGCTCCGACCGCTGCTCAAACAATTGAGCGAAAAGTTTGGCACTCATAATAGGACGAGTGAGAGCACTGGCACCATAAGAGCGAAGGCCAACTCTACAACACGAGCCTGGGATGCACCTTGGGCACGATCAAGCACAGAGCCAATCGTGAAAGATGGCGGACCGTTTGTTCGCCTGCCAGAGTCGGCCTCGGCCGAAGTCCCTGCCGACACATATCACGGCCGTGGCGAGACGTGGGAGATGTGGGAAGGACCACGGCGGAGTGGGGATACAAAGAGAACAAATTTAGTGCAAACCGGCAAGCCAGACCGGTTGAACGAGGCAGAGAGGGGTGCGTTACCGAAAGGCGCAATACACGTACGGCATGACATTGAGCTGAGGGATTCGAGGGATGGGAAAGGCTCCTAGTGTAAATTAGTAATGAGGATATGAATATAATGTACAATCAATGGTACTCAATAATCCATTGGCTGGCTCCTTTAGGGCGCCAGGGATATGTCTGACAATTGTGAAAGAATAGATTAAAAGCGGATAGTTTGTGTCCAGGTGAGAAGGCGCCCTACTCGAGATGGTCTCGGCGCGACTTCGTTATTTCTGGTGCCTGGAATGTGGGAGGGATATAACGTTGTTGACTGGTGATTTTCAGAACCATTCGAGGGCTGCCTTCGAGCGTTGCTTGCCTGGAGTGGCGGATAGAGTGCTATGAATCTACGGGTGGGGCGCGAATTTTCTGGTGGCTGCGCAGGGAGGGGTTGCCCCAGAAAGGGTAGGAGTCAGCCGGCAAGACTTCGGCTTAAATTTCTACCATAGTCGACCATAGATACCCCGGAATAAAAGGCCCGGATTTACTGTTGCAAAAGCCGAGGACTACAAGTACTACCGGTGTAGTACATCTCATCACTTTGTCTAGTATCGTCCAGATAGCTTTTTATCTTAACCAGTTCATCTACGAGCCAAACAGCTCCTCTTAATAGACATCAGCGATCTGTTAACAACAGTGATCAAGCCATATTATTACGTGTTTGCTATGAAACGAGTGATATCAAGTTGTACAACCCATTCAATGAGTGACGTGTTTTGATATTATGCTTCTTCACTTTCGTATTTCATCGTACTGAGTCCCTATTCGACAATGTTATCAAGGCTTACCAAGCTTTCATGAACTTGACTCCCTATTCCGCAGATGTGCAGGAACCTTCCAAGATCCTTTGCAAGATCCTTGTCGACGCACTTCCAGTCCTCGTTCTTCGCTGCTCCTGGCGGGCACAGGATGATCTTCCCTGCGGGACAGTAATCGTCATGTGGATTAGATGCCATCTCGTCCAGTTGAGCTATACATGATAGAAAGCTTGTCATCTCATGAATATCTAAAGCAGACAGATATTGCTAATACGTACCACATTTTGCATTTGGGCAGGTTCCCTTGCAACAATAGGCCTTCACCCCCGTCATGCAACATTCGCCGTCTCCACAGTGATCATTATCACATGTTTGTTCACCAACTGAGCAGCCTCCCGCACAGATAGGAGAAGTCCCAAATCCAGTGGCGACCACCTCGCGTCAACGGCTCCTGAAGATCAGTCTTGTCATCAGGTATATCCATCCCTAGTAGAGGAACAAAATTAGCTGATCCCGCGCATGGAGCTTCTCAAGCCCTTTCTTCGCTGATGGCTTACTAAAGGCGCTGGTGCTCGTCAATGCCACCAAAAGCAATGAAGCTTTCAAAAGGGAAGAACGCATGTTGGTTGAGGGTTACTATGCTCTGACCAATCATATTGTTAGGCTTGTCTCTGTCGTTGTGGATGAGAATGATGGGAAGACTTGATGCGAAGATGCGGCTTTTTGGCCTGCCTTTATAGCATGGTCTAGCTCTTGAGCTTTTCGCTCGCGTCATTCCTTTACGTACGAAAACTGGAGGCCTGTAAGACCAGATTTGACATACACGACGCTTCTGATGAGGCATCCAACCATCGGACGAATGAGAGCCTGTTCCTGTACACCTCTATTCTCTGCAATTGATCCTGAAAGACAAATCGAGAGCTATAGATCCAGAGCATGCTGTCGGTGGCTCGCTGGAAGCTTGAAGTCATACGCCAGCACAAAACAGTAAGCGAGTCTGGTAAAGCCGGTGAACGACTCGGCGCCTATAGCTCACGCCTACCAGTGACATTCGCTAGCGTTATCACATGTGTCTCTTAATGGTGTCGAGACGCATTTGATTTAGAGATGACTCTCTTACCACTCTACGCCGCGTGAAATGGGATCTGCGAGTCCTGACGATACTCGGAAGACATACTGAATGGCTGAACAGACAAGGTCCAATCTGGGAACTGTGAGATCTGCTATTGCCAAAAACGAGCTGACCTTTTGTAGGATGGGCAGACTGAAAAGATAATGACCATTGAGATTACGACAGTTAGGATCATCACGCTTTACGGTCCAATCGACAGCCCACCAAAGATTAATTATTAGGAAATCTTTAATCTTATAAATTTATCGATAACTAAATAATCTCTGGATTTGATCATATAAAGTTATCGCCTAGAGTCCTTGTTGTAAAGCTCAATTGAGATTCTCTATTCTCTTGCTGCTCATTATCAAATACTAAGTTGACAAGTAATCTGTACGCGACTTTATTGCAATATGCTGACATAATCACTGTCTTGGCATCATTGAGGAGAAGCAGCACTTTTTTGAATTTGGCATCATTGTACTGCGGTATATAGCAATGCTAGAGACATCAGAACGCATCAGCGTATGCTCACTGATCATCTTTAGCAGAATCGGTTGCCTTCAAACGTCAACAACAGCACCCGGAGACATCGCGAGTCTTTGACGTGTGCTTACGTACCGCAGCATCCTCGCTGACTTGAGCACAACAGACCAACCCCCCTGCACCTCCTCTACCCTCGATATTCCAGCTGCAGGATGCCACCATACTGAATGGAGAACAAGAGATGAAACATGGGAGCACAGATTAAAAGGCATGGAGTGATGACATTAGGATCTTCATATACTGCGTTGTTAGGAAGCGATACGGAACTCCCCACAAAGATGATTTGTGGGATCTTAAGAGCGCTGAATGGCTTATACTGGGGCAGCCTACATTAACATCTACAACACTCTGCGAGCGGGCTGCGCGAGGCTTCCATGTCCCAGCCGCACTCACGAGATGTGAGGAGCGTCTGCCCTTGCTGAAGTGGGCTGGAACGCACTGCATATTAGCTGTCATGTAGAAGTACGTGCATTTGGAACCGACTGTCTTGCCACGGCTACTGCCATTCAGCAGGTCAAGCAGATTCATGTTGTCGGGCGTACGCCACCTGGACCCATCTGCGAGGGGATCTGGCTCGATAATTACCTGGGCTCCGGATTACGAGTGCCATTGCTCCTACCCAATGGCGAATTCCGAGTTGCCCTGCTATGATGCGAATGAATTGCACCATTGGGTGAATATTGACCTTGAGGGATCGGCTTCCCGAGGGTGGTGCCTACCTACTGAGAAATCTAAAAGCCTGGCCTACTCAACTAAAAATCAGCAACGGATAGTCTAACATCGGTTCGCTTGAGGCATGAAGCAAGGAATGGCGATGCCGCAACGGGAAGTATCGGAGGACCGCGCTCAGACCAACGCCGAAGTTGCTGGCTACAAATACAAGCAACTTGGTGATTATCGAAACGAGCCTCGTGATCCACCACGGCTCGGCAGCTAACGCCAGAAACCTAATTAGCCCCGGAAAATGGTGCCCAGGGAGATTCCCTCAAAACCGGGGTTCTAAACGAGCTCTAGTCTTCAATTGACATGGGGCGCTTCATTGACTATATTCACGTTGTTAATATGTTCGTACCAGACGTGGCTAAAATACCTGCTGCAAATTCGAACAGCACAATGATTACTCACTGTGGCGTCCTACTGGGACCGAGGAGCGGGCCCACAGATCTAAGGACTCCAGCGAGCTGTATGTGTAGCTCGAGAAGCGGTCTCACGTTGAGAATGCTCCGACCTTCAAACCAAGTTCCTACTATGAGAAGGTACATATATTGTTAGCATTAACATTGGCATTCAAAATTCGAGCGGTGCTACGATGTGGTTCCGTGTTCGCGCTCTGCAGCCATCAATGCGGAGTCTTCATCCTACAGCGCCAGACAGGGCGAATGAGAAATTTGGCTTGCTTGTGAAAGTCTGGCTGACATTCTAGGGCTGGATAGTTGCTGGAGGAAGGCAACTATCAAAGAATCCAAGAATTTCCTTCGAGAGGCACCCTGGGTCACTTCCGCATCGTGATTGTTAGAGATTCTAATTGGTTATACCTGCAATGGAGGTAGAACTCTGATTCCAAACAGGACGCCACGATCTTTACGGGTGCTTCGGGGCATGCGTATTGCCCTCGGACGTCTTCGGTGCCTGTGCGGGAAAGGCGGCAAGACGTACGTTCGTTCGCTTGGAAACGAAGTAGGCTGAAGTAAGACGATAGCATGCAGGTTACTTTTCGACATAGACTGGGGGGAACGCCTCCCATGCCCTTTGTATTTTTGGAGTGCTGCACGAGACAACGAAATTGTGATTGCTCGTGGCTTGCTCAGTAGAGCTGAATAGCCTAGCAGCCGTTCAGAACTAGTATATTTCTCGTTAGTGCGTCAGCCCAGCCAGATCAATTCTTCTTCTGCAGTAACTTGAGATCTCTCACTCACTACGACGTCTGAATCCTGCTATGCTGTGTCAGCATCCGGGCACGGAGTAAATGTGCAACAGACAGAACCTCATTCCAGACCCGTGGAACCAAACAAGGAATCTGATGTCTTCTAAGAACCATCAGTAGATGAATCTTTTCGAGACGCTTTGCGCTATGGGTGATAATTAGCATCACAGTACATTAGTGGGCACCCATCTGATGTTTGTTGATTTAATAGGTCGGGGAGGGGTGCGCCACCAGCAGTATTGGTGCCTGCCCCGCAGGGTTTACCCCACCGACACCGCTCCCCGCGTCACCCGTCGGCGTCGCTGGGAACTCCAGCTGAAATAGCGGACTGAGACTGAAGCTGTCTTCAATCACCTACACCATACACACGGACTGCACCAGGTGATAACATTCTCCTTCCTGTCGGTGCTTTAGCTTTCGAATTGCGTAGCGCTGGAAGATTGACGTCTCCGCGCAGAGCCCCCCCAAATGGCGAACTATACCATTCTTGTGCACAACAAGTCCGGTGAAGATCATGAATATGTGCTCTTCAATGAAATGCCGAAGCCTGGTTCTACACTGGGCAAGAGTGTCTTTCAAAATGCCTACATCACCAGCAAGATGGTGACGAACGACACCGGCACGGGCAATTTTCAGATCCAGCTAGTCATCAACGCTGTCACTGGCACCAGAAGTGAGCGCGCAGACACTGGAATCAACGACGTGATAAAGATCCACGAGGGACTCAATAATATTGCTGCCAATGGCCAGGGGACCATCACGAACGCTGTCGAATCGGGTTCCGGGAAAAGCAAGCCCAAAGCTACGATATCTGATCAGGTATCCGCTCAAATTTGCCAAACCACAAACGGTGAACTTTCACTAGGAAGTACTGTGCACGTAAGTATCGTCGAAGGAAAGCCCAAATTTGTAACGCAAGAGCCAAAGCGGACCTGCGCGGTCGACGGAAGCTTCTCCATTTCAGTGGACGGCTCGTTCGAATTCCCAAGTACTGGTGAGTTTTGGAACCCTTCGCGCTGTGCACCGTACTGGCTAGCAAGTCTCTGAAGTTGGATGATTCTCCGCTATCTGCGACTGACGTTTGCATGGTCTTGCAGACAACATCTTTGTCGGCTTCAGTTGTAGCGACCCTTATGATAACGCAAATCCCAACACAGCTATCACCCCTATCCCTGCGCAACCTAACACCACCAATATCATTACACCCGTCTCCAGGTACTATGTCTCCTGGGGGAGTCGTATTATCGGTGAGAGGGTCACCTCTTCGACAATGGGCACTCCTGCCGTCATTGAGTTCTACGGAAAAAGCTCCAGCAACGCAGATATTGTCCACAACAAGAATGGTACTTGGACCGTATCGTATGTTTGAAAGGCCATGACAGGAGCGGACTCGACTTTCAATGAGATCCACTTAAAATTTGATAGTTGTAGCGGCCATGTGAACGTCTGATCGCGTCCGATCGCGTTCAATGACTCAAGCGTCATGCAGTCTGTGAGATTGTGGCAAGCCCAATCCGTTGCTTGAAGGCTCGATCCCGTAGTCGACCATATCATTCGCCATCTGCAGTGGGACGGGTAGCTGTCGAATACATCCTGGGTCAATTACTGTCCAGCATTTTCGGCTGTCTTGACAAGGCCAAGACGCGGGTGGAGAGATAACGGTGTCCAAATGTATTACTGTATCATGTGAAAGGGAGAAGCCTTTCGAGGTGCATTCTGCTGCTACTTGAGGCTGAACGTACCCAAGAATGGGAGTCAATGAGCTAGAAGCGCATCGTGAGGTATGGATGCATGTTGATCATTCCCATTCCATGCCGCAACTACCCTGGAATAGAGAAACATCTACAATCACCTGGCACTGCAGGAGGCGGACAGTATTTCATACAAGTCACAATTGTGAATCAAATCCCGCGACGGCGCGCAAGTGGTCAATAGACTTGAAGAAGCTCAGCCACATGCTATCACGTGTCGTAGTCCTCACATACTTTCCACAGTATCAAGACACCTCTTTGAACAATGACAGGACCTGAGAAGTCGACATTTTTCTGCTAGTCATCACGTCCTCTACGTAACTCAGCACCCTGTCACAAGCCTCTTTCGCCAAAGTACCCTCACCTCCGCTTTACAGGCCAGCAAAGACCCCCAGAGGAACTCTGCCTAATTCAGCGCAACCAGAATGGCCATGTGACTCACCGCCCACAAAATCAAAGAGATCTTCCAACTGCGCGAATATATGGAAAAAATGCCCAAATTTGACGACACTTCGCCATAAACCTTGACGCGAGTATCATGGGCTAGGACCACCGTCTCGGCGCTGAGCTCAAGGGCAAGGAAGCCTTCCTCGTTGGCGAAAGGAAGTTTGTAATTGGATGATATGGAAGGTTTGGAAGGCGACAGGGGGGATGCTGGCTATAAGTGAAGGATTGAACTTGGGTGTTGTTAAAGTGACTAGGGTAGGGAAGAATCAGTGGGCGTGTGTTGAGATGAAGACGCCTGGAAGAACTTTCACTGGTGAGAAAGAAGCTCGTTCAACCCTTGTTTCTTTGTAGCATGTTATCTTTGATCTTGAGGATAGGATGGGCTGATGTGGGATGGTGTTGCAGGGAAGATATGGAGTAATGAATTTGTGTGTGTGAGGAGGTTCAACGTGCAATATGCAGATCTATAAGATTAGGGCGTATTCTGATACGCAACATTGCTAGACTGATATTGATGAGCAACACAATGAGGAATGGTGGGAAGTAGGAACGCTGTCATATGAAGATGCTTGGCTGGTGGGCTGTGGCAATGTTCGATGGTTTACATTTGAGATTGGGGCGAAGGGCTGCAAGGCTTATTTCAGATAGTTATTCGAAACTGTCATATACCAGCACTTTTTGGTAGCACAGGCCAGAAAGTCTTTGTTCTGTAATGGCATATTGAATATGCTGGAAAAGCTCCGGAACGTAAGTTCTGAAAACGTCATGCTGACACAGTAAAATCGCATTGGTAATTACTTGCAGCACAAGGTTCTCGAGATTCTTGAATGCGAATGTCTCCGCCAGGTTCAGATTGATTAGAACAAGGACCTTGCTCTTCAACGCTTGAATTCTCCTCTCCACACTCCGCCGAAGCTGGTTTGTTGGCAAGGCCAAGAAGATCTGATAGAGATCTCTGGGAGGTACAAGAAAAGACTTCAAGCATAACATGGCTTTGGAGTCAAGGTAAGTCGCACTTCGTACACTGTACTTATTTTGGAAATAGAGTAGGGAGTCCAAATTTTGCTGTAACCATATGGGGACTAGCGTCGATCGCTAGCACGTAACGCGCCTCCACCTGGACGCGCCCACACCTACTTGTCACCATCCTCACAGGCACGAAGACATCAAAATATACCTGATATGACCATGACTGTGTGTCTACGACCACGCTTTCTCCTCCTTTGATGCGAAAATACGCGTCTGTCAAGTTTGCTATCGTGGTGCTGGACATTCGAGCTCATCAAACCCTGTATAGCACCCCTTCAGAACAATCATGTCTTCCGAAGCGAGATTGCACGAACGGAAATCAAAAGGACGGCGATCGAAGCTATTAAAGTGATCAATAGGCTCGACAAATTGTGCTTGGAATTAAAACGCCACAAGCTCCCAAGACCGTCGGTGTCAACACCTCGATGATTAAACCTGGGGAATGCAGAAACGATTGGATAAGACGTTCTCGAACACACAACGTTCGTAGGTAAAAGGCAGATGATGCAGGAAGGTACTCGGCCAACCTGGTTTGAGATCACTTCTGACCAGCTTTCATGAGAGGAACTCTCTATTTTCACTCTGGCTGTGGCCGAAGGCACCTGTTTGCTAGGGGAGCATTTCACTACAAGTCAGCTTAACATCTCCGGCGCAATCAAACCTTATTTGGCAATTCCAACCTGTTAGACCGAGACAAGCCAACAGCTATGTCAGCATAAGCGCCAGCACTAATGAGCTCCAGCGTTGGTCAGTGATGGCTCAGTCCGCGTGTCTACTACTACGCCTGCTGAACACTGTAAGTATTTTGAACTATCACCATCTTGCCAAGGCGCGACCATCTTTCAGACCTCGCAAATGGACAAGGGTCGGGTCGCAACCTAATCAAACTGCTAGGGTTGCTGATCTATGGTACCATACTCAGGTACCAGGTACTATCTTGGCCCCCACAGCATCAGCCCCACAAGCCGCAAGCCCCGGGACGGCAGTGTGTTTCAAGATCCCAGCACACGCAATAAGCTCTCCGGGGTCGGTACACAACACAGCTTCCGACGCGTTGCTGCAGAAACACCCTTGACTCTATTAATAGCAATATTATGTCAGGCCTGTGAGCCCGAGGTTACGTTGCAATATGCCTCAGATCATGGATGTCAACCGTCGCATAGGTGTCATCCTGTGCCAGACCCGTTCAGTGGAGCTTTTTTAGCGTTTGAAAGGGGTCCTGAATCCTCTCTTAGCACGCTATGTTGCAACGGGCAGATAACGCTACAAAAACAAAGTCTCGTTCGGTATCTCCGAAAGAAAGCAACCTTCGCGAAGGCCTTTGTCCGGGGCTAATTTAGAATGCGTAGATCCCGTCAGCTGTGCCAGGGCATCTAGTCTTTGCAAACGCATTGTCCCACAAATTGCAGCTTTGAGCTTAATACACTGCGGACTTCCTCTATCCAACGAGTCACTTCTTCCATTTCAACTTTCCTCAATTCGAACTGCAACACTAATAAGTGCCATCGTACATGGGACGCCGATTGGTCAACAACGTAATTTTGATGATGGTTCGTCTAGTCTTGCTTCCATATTTCGGGGCGCGTCGCTGCCTACTGTCTGGTTGTTCAAGCCATCCTGTTAGCGATTCTTAGACTAAAATACAGACATGCCCTACACGTGGTTGTAATAGCCGAGATGGGTGTGACTACCAAACTTCTCTTTGTGTTGGATGCCAAACTTGTGCACGCTTCCGCTCAAGCTCCAAGGACTAGGACTTGTTAATGCAATATACTAGGTGCTCGGATCATAACCGTTATACTGTTGCCAACTTCCGGACGCCCCGTTCTGGGAGAGAGAAACAAGGGGTACCAGATCCAAGTGACCGGCTTGCACTTTGAAGTGAAAGTAAAGACTAATGACAGGGTCTGGGTCGGAATTGTTTGCAGCAGTCTATGTTTGCTGTTTTTCTTTTGTCCCAATTTCTGGATCGCCTGCCCCGTCGGAATTTGATCCCCGTTGTGTCAGACGGTTAGACCTGGAAACTTGTATAATCGCGGAGCTGCCTTATCCACGCCAGTCCGCCCCCACACCTAGGCCTGGCTCGAGGATGGCTTTCTAGATGGAAACAATACCAACTTTGATAGACCCGTTACATTGGGATTCCAGTGTCTCGACGAGTAACGTGATGTAGCATCCTCTTCGTGCAACATGTGTGACTGCCACCAAGCTACCTCGTCAGCAAGCTACGCTAGTAGGAGGAACTTTCAGAAATTAGGGTCCAGAGGGTCTTCAAGGCCTACTCGTTAGAGCTTCTGGCCTTCCCGTGCTATGGAGTAAACAATTCTCGCGCAATCTCCGCATTCACAAGTTTAGCATGTCAGTCGAGCAATAGCGTCCACCAACAGGATAGTTCCTGGTAGGCAACATCAACGACACATCTGATTGAATCAAGATTGAATATCTGATTCCTCACTAGCTTGATAGCAACCCCGCAAAGACACTGGACCTGGACATGCCTGTTGATGTGCTTGAAACATCTGCCGTACAAAATCCGACGACAAGTGTTGATCTTAAATTGTGCCGTCTTGTCTTCAAAATAGCTCCACCAAGTGTCATTTTCGCAGTTACATCTCCGTTCCAATTTCCCAGCTCAGGTTCTAGGCCCCATGCTAACTGTTTAAGACTGAGATACTTACCTGAAAGTCACTGTCAATCCAGGTCCTAGTGCAGAACTACAAGCCTCTGTGCCTCAGCCAGCCAGAGGCTATCCGGCACGACGACAGTGAAAGGAAGAGGATATAAATTAATATTGGGGATGTAACGCGAGGTCAATAGGAGTCTGGAATAAGCTTAAGTAACACACCAACTTCGGTCCCATACAAGAATTGGAAAGCAGCTCGTTGAAAATGCCCCCGGATCATGGCTCTGCGCTGAGAGTATTAATGTCTAGGTCTATATAGACATCCTGGAGTCCCCCAAGTCTCTCCTTTACCAGTATAACAGCAAAGTATCTTTGCATTCTCTCCTTCGTCTAACGACATTGCTATACATTCCCTCAAAATCACCAAAGGAACACTCATTGACCTCCTAAGTTCGCCAAAATGCTTCTGACCATGAAAAGTGCCGCTTTAGTACTCGCTCTCGTTGCTTCAGCCTTCGCGGAAGACGTCGAACCATCTTTCCCGGGCAATGCTGTTCCACCTGCAGTCACTCCAGCACCGAAGGGGCCCCAGCCCGGTGCTGCCCAGGTTGCAGGACCCTTGACAATCCATGTCACTAATTCTTTCGGTGCAGATCCTGCGTCTTCTGGAAATTGATAGGAAGGCTAACCGGATGCAGGCGCCGGTCTTTACGTGTCTTTCGGTCACAACGCCGGCAGCCCAACTGCTATTAATAACCCTCAGAATGGTCCTCTAGGCGTTAGTCGATCCTTCATATAACTCTTTACCTATCACTAATCTCCCTCTAGACCGCCACTCAAGGTGTCTACCCAACCAACTGGGCCGGCCGTATCGCCATCGGCAAAGACTCAGACCCTGCCGTTATTGGCAGA
Source organism: Cladonia uncialis (assembly GCA_002927785.1). Classification (NCBI taxonomy): domain Eukaryota; kingdom Fungi; phylum Ascomycota; class Lecanoromycetes; order Lecanorales; family Cladoniaceae; genus Cladonia; species Cladonia uncialis. The sequence continues at coordinate 17,488 of NAPT01000292.1, forward strand.
GGCTCCCTAATCGAAGCCAGCTTCGACACCCTTAATGGCGTCTACACGCCCTTCGTAGACGTCAGCTACGTCCAAGGATACACCATCCCCATCACTTGCTCGTGCGCCGGCTCAGTAATCACGGGCTGCAACAAGCCCCTCTTTAACGATGGTATTACCTGCGCGAATGAAGGCCCTGGCCCCATTTGCTACAATCCTCTTTCTAATAGTGGTCAAGCTGAGGGAAGCGCTGCTGCGCCGTTCTTTGAGCCGTGCCAGGGCGTTGCGTATACTTATCCTAATGATAGCACGGCAGGTGCTTACTGTGAGAGTAACCTGATTAATTGCTGTGTTGGGAGTACTTGCCCTGCCGACCCTAAGCAGCATAGCAAGAGAGAGCTGATTGGCGGTCATGAGAAGAGGGTTCCTGCTGATGCGGTCTAGACGTCATATTAGAATCTGAGAGGTCTTGTTGGACATCTCCTGGCTGGCCAGTGTAAGGCTGCTCAAGCGTACTCTTCATAACGTGAAGGGATCTGTTTGGGTACGGGCAGGCAGTGGGTTGATAGGAGCATTTTTGGCAGGTTGGCAACATTCGTTCTGTTATTGGTGATCTTGACTATCTACCGCAGTTTCCTTCGATAAGTCTTTATTGATATACTTAGCAAACGCAAAGGATCCATTTTCTCCGAAAGCACGCTTCCACTCCGCTGTTCCCTTGCGAGTGTAAAAGGAGGGTTTGCGTTTACCATTTGAGAGGTATTCAAGCCCGTTCCTTCCCATCAATATCAAGGTAAACTATTGCCTGACCTCCATAACTGCCACCGCAAGACGCACACATATTCTCTATGACTACCTTCAGTTTGTAACCAAACCAAGCCATCATACATTGCACCATCCTTCTTCATCTGGTATCCCAGCCAATATCCATGATCACAAGGCTTGTCCCGCAACGGCATCCTTGATGATTCAAGCTCCCCACTTCTTGTTTCAGAAAGACACGCCATTTTGAAAAAGAAGGTCATGAACCACATGATCATACCATCCCTCCACGCCATCCCCCGCGCCAGATCCATAACCGCCCATTGATCAGCCACTTCAAGCCTCTCTTCCACGCGACACCTCCTCTTCAGCCCGTTGCAAGAACTTGGTGAGGCAAATAATATCTATGTCTAACGGATGCGTCTTCAGTTCTTCTATCAATGCTTATTAGCAAGACGGTCTCATGTCGCGGATCTCTTGCATGACGTCGTCGGGACAGCCGTGCATATCACCGCTTTGGTGCGCAGAACTTTTGAGATGAGGCTTTGTGGAATTGATGATTGTGGTTCAAGAGAGCGGACATCTAAATATTGGAGGTGGCTGAGGAGGCTTCGCGCGTCGGGTATTGGATGTAGATGGTGTGGCTACTTTGGAAGAGTATAGTGGGGTGTGAGGGGAAGTATTGTGTGGTGACATTGACTGTGAACGAGAGCTTGGGGGTCACTGTGAATGGTTCTCTGTAGAACCAGTAGGTGGGCTTGGGGAGATAGAGGGCTCCGGGGGCTTGAAATGGACATGCTTAGGGAGCGGAAGGTTGTGAGGACTTAGTGCGGATTCTGGCGGTAACGTTTGGAAGATTGGGGGTTGTGGTGTAGGGTCTTTGTTGCCAACACAAGCGTGAACAAGAGTGCTTTCAAGACGTTGATAGAGGTCTTAGGCTTTTGGAAGATGTGTGACGTACTGTCAGATGTTTGGGTAGGGGTTAGTCCTGTTGTGAGATGTGAGTGTGGTTATGGGAGTGGCCTTGGGAGGTATCATAGCACCCCGCAAGCAAGTATCTACATTTCTTGATGGTCTTGTCCAGATCCGTTACGAATGATCGTACCTATCACGGTGTACGCAGCTCGTACGCTCATCGTCGGGAGATAGCTTTCGAAATCTACAGACGAACATTGTAGTGGGGGATCCTTCACTTCCTCATGTAATGAGGGAACACTCTCAGCCTCCTACAATAGCCGAAAGTACAACTGAATCTATTGCATGTTTTGCTCCACAAGTGTCATAGCATCCTTCTCCAATCTCCACCATATTTCTTGCCTTTGGGTGGGGTCATTGAGCATCCACCAGGGATGAGGCACATCGCCGCTGTCCTTGTGTACTGTCCTGATGACGGAAATGATGTGACTGGGCAACTTCAGTCTCTGCATATCCTAATGAGTCGTCAGCGTCAGAGTCTAGCCTTATGGTACGATTTTCATTATTGTAGATCTCTTGGTTGGAGTGTAGGTGAAGGAGGATCAATCAAGAGTTGACCGAGTAGAGTCTGTTGAATGGCTGAAGAACACATCTCAGCGAGATTATAAGATACATATGAGAAGACGACGATTGAATCGAAAAGTCAAGTGACTATTGTATGATTACTGAAGATATATTAAGGAGGCGCCTAAAGATTGAGCCAGAATCCTGACGCCCAACTAGGCTGCCTTTGCATTTTATTTCCAGCCTTGATTCACCTCTTCAGCCGAAGGAGCAACAGTCGCAGGCAAGATGATCTCTGGCGAGTCCGTGTACAAAGTGTTGGAGAACGCGTATAACCGTCCCTGGTGCTAAATGTTGGTATGACGTCCCCAACTCACGGAAGCTGGTTTTCTCTTAATGAGCTATTGAGTGTCTAGCGGAATACCCACTTCCCAACGGACATCATGGAATGATAACCATAACCTAGATGACCCTTGGGATAGTTTGTCATCTGGGTGATGCATATACCGTTACTATGTGCTGCCGCTATTTTTTCTCAGTCCAAGTCAGAGGCACAAGAGCAAGCCGTTTAAGACCACAGGAACCGCGTCAGCATTCGACCACATTCCAGTCAAAGCATTGTCACTCGGTGGAGCACGGTGGGAGACAGGTAGCAGAAGACCGCAGAAGGAGATCCGGTAGCAGGACTTAGGATGCAAGAGGTGACCATGGTGGATCTGGCCCAGCATCGACGACGAAACATTGGAGCTCCGGCTTCCCTATGCACAACTAGAAGAGGCTAGGATGTGAAAGCCTTAATTGGCATGCACGGTGATGAGGGTGCAGTTGATCATCCTCACTGCATGCAAAGCAAAATTCCTGCGAGCTTCATAGTTGCCGGTGCAGGTGTATCTCGATTCAGGCGCACGTCTGTCAATAAGATCGACTATATCAATCTACCGATGCATTGGTATTAGAAACAGTTCATGCACACGTAGAGATTCAGGTAACCAAGTATAATGGGCGCCGCAATGTCCGTTCACGCTTTTGGCCCCCAACTTCGGCCCCCAAATTCAGCCCCCACATTTAGGACATCTGTCCTTAATTTCACTACATACCGCAGAGGAAGGTATGCTGCCGACTCGAAATAGATCCTGCGGCCGATTTAAAAGGCATATACGCTGTTAGTCGAGTATGCATTTCAGATGACGTAGACTGTGCTTTTGTTCTGGATGATTTGGTTATCCTTGATTCGAAACAAAGCGCGTCAGTCTGTCGATAAGGCTTCGCAATTCCCGGACTCGGATGTTACAACGTGATGCTTGGTCCTCACTGAAAGTCCTGTTGTTGATTCAAGGTTGGTTATGTCGTCTGTCCGGATCAGGCAAAATTGGAGACGAACGCGCTGACCCAACAACGCGAGGAGTCTTCAGTTGTTATTGGCATATATGAGGCGATGTTTTATCCAGAGCTTATTGGGAGACTGACTGAATCACAGCGCCGGCTGTAGTCGGAGACATCATATTCTAATGGCAATGCTCGTATCTGAGCGTTTTATGCTTAAATCTTCTTTGTACCTGCCCAATGAGAATACAGAAGTTCCTTTGTCATCCAACATTATTTCCTCCTCTCGGAATATTTGGAACAGAGAAGACTTCCAGCACCGGTCTTGCTAGATGTATGAACGCTAAAGCCTCTTCAATCTTGACCTTCCGCGACTTGACGTTTATCCTATATGCATTCCGGCCCAGTCCTGACGCACCCATCGATCAGCAGGTCGTGCCGATCAGATCTTATAATTTCGTCTCTTATCTTTTCCAAGGTCTGGAATGTGTGCGCTCGCGGCCGTACTAGCTTGTGGACAAGATCGAGGCATTGGTAGGCCGGCTCTGAGATACAGAAGATCGACTAGCGACGGGGTAAGGTTGTAGAGCTATTCTGTTTCAGCTGCTTCATCTTCATTGTGGCAATTGGAGCTCGGTTACAGATGGACTGATTGGGAAACCTTTGACTGGATCTAGGGACCTCTGAATGAAGACCTTAGGAACCAGTAGAGGTTATCGGTCTAAGAAGTCGATTCGAGGCAGTCCAGTCAGCTTCCGGCTGATCAAAAGCAACAATTGAGAAGGACAGGGTCACCAGCCGCTGAGGAGCAACTGCTGTAGCATTTTGCTCCTCTGTTGATAAACACCTAGCGCAGCGTCTCTATGTCCTCATTCCGCCTCGCGAGGCTATGATCTCGACATTCAGACCCCTCTTGTCATGTATATTTAGCTCGAGAGCGCTAAAAGGTCCTTTCGGCGTGCTGGCGATCTTGCCGGCGACCTGTGAGTTCTTCTTTCCAAAAATGACATTGTCCAAGGACTGCCAGTCTCTCGCAAGGATATCTATTTTCGACGTTCAGCTGAGTCCCACGGTCACCTGGCTAACCAGATCGATGCCGGTGATTGGCTTCCTATCACACCGAAGAGGTCGCTGGTTCGTCGTCATACAAGCTTATCCGCCATGGTCCTCCACCAACAAGATTGTACCCATCACCCTAAATCCCGCTCACCTCTCTAGACAAGGGAAAACGCCTCAGGGCCGGAGGAAGAACGCCTTGACATTCGTCAACATCTGTACATTAATCATGATGCTTCATGCATGGATGTGAGACCGTTAGGAAAGGATGTCACGAGCTCCCTTGCATCGATTACGCCTCGGGGCATTCGCGCCGGCTACCTGCATCATTGGCTACCGCCGGGGAACGTCCTTTATCGCCGTTGATCTGTGCGCAGAAAACCCATTGTATGGGCCAGCTGGCATCATAAGTGGCCCAATATTACCCATCTATACAAAGTTTGCGCGACGATACCAGGATGGGGGGGGCGATTTATTCTCTGCTGTGCGTTCAAGTCTCATCGTTGGCCAACATACAAAATTGCATAACACTATGTTTGGGACATATTACCGGGAATAATTGTCTTCTACGTTCTCAAGCTTCTTGATCCTCCCGTCCGTGCACCTTACGCGTAAGATCGCACCAATGAATAGCCTACCATTTAACTGGCGGTGTGATCTCTATGCATACGCAAACAACCCTACATGAGGTTTAGTCCTTCGTGTTTCATGCCACATGCTGATCGACTTTAAGGCGTTCGTGGCACTAGACCACAGCACTAGGGCATCCTTCTACTCTGGGATTAATTTGCGAACATCAGAACACCATATCAGGCTCGCCCTCTCGCATGTGGCATGGTCAGTGCCCTGCATTTATGTTTTCCTCTTTTTGGCCTATCACAAGTCTAGGTTCCATCAGCTCTAGGGTCCCCTGCTTAGTATCACCATTGTTGGGTAAGCAAGCTGCTATGGTAACTTCCGCCAGTACCACTAGAGTGAGCGTACCGCAGCAATCTCTGACACGTCAATTGTGCCTTTCTTCACAGCGCGCTGGCCCAGCTCAGCTTCTAGGAGGCAAGCGATCAGCGGGCCGGAAAGCATAAGATTATTCCCGTGTCTGGGAAATAATGTGATAGATAATTAGCCGGAAGGAGAATTTCGGGAGGAAAATTGCGTGACGTGAGAGTGCTCGGGGAAACGGGAAGCCAATCTGTGCCAGTGAGTAGAGTTGGGGATGAGTTGCAACAATTAATCAGAGACTTTAGGGCCTCTAGAATCGACGGCATGTTCTTTCTAGCTCTTCTCCCCAAAGGGATCCTATGCAGAGTTGGAGCAACTCTTAATCTGTCGCGTAATGATGTTGCTGTCATCGCAATTTCTCACCATTTGTACTGAGACCAGGCTTTGATCAGGGATCAGGAGGTATGAAATGTGTTGCATCGAGTGCAATGGAGCTCCACCCGTCGAACGATGACCATGAGTCTCGCGGGCAATCGACGTGAAACAGTATTCAAATGCATACTCTGGAAAATCGATCGATAGATAAAGGCGAGTACGGATACTTTGAGATCGCTGTAAATATAGCATCATTACAGGTGTTGTATTGTTGCAATGTGATTAGCACATAATATAGTAAGCTTTCAAACGCAGATTATATGTTCATAGAGTAATATACAAGATGTGACTTCATCGTACAGACATTATTTCCTCCTCAATTCATTAACGTTTATTCCTTCAGGTAGATGAAACAATGTGCAAATCGCGTAGTTCAAACAATCTAATCCGTACCTGCGTTCAACCCAAAGTCGGCCGCCCACATCTCTCTGCTTGAGGGATGTTCCGGTAGTGCATATTGGGCTGGATAGTTCCACCAGTCTCCGACAGCAGAGGGAATTACATCTTGTCCGTAATTCTGGTCATAGCCCATCTCTGCTTGCCAGTCATTGATTCTTTGGCTTGGGTCCATCATGGCGAAATTGAGAGGCGAATCTATCACACTGTTGGCAGCCGAGCTCTGCGCTGGAAGTGGCAGAGGCTGCATTTGGTATAGGTCTAGGTGTCTCTGCAGATACTTTGCTAAAGCCCTTAAGATATCTCTGTTCCTCTCACGAGTGCTAACACTCGGTGGTCCATAGATGTGGTCTAATACTAATCCAATCCGGTCAGCACGGGGCATTTTTGGGTTCTGGTAGACCTCTAAGAGAAGAATTATAGAGGTGCAATATCCCTGATACGCTCCAGCGTACCATGACCAAGGTGCAAAATGGGGGGCTGTATCCAGCATCATAGCGCTTTCGCAAATTGCGAGAGAAGAGAAAATCAAGCTAAATGAAAACGTTAGCATGCAGACATTGGACCAGCAATTAGAAGCCGCGTTCAAGGATAGGTCTTAAGCTTACGTGTCCTGAATATCACGCTGACAAGACATGACTTCTTCATCGTGCAGCTGTCCGGGCAGTAATATCGCATTGAATACCGAAGTCAATAGACGTCCTACGACTTTAGCGTAATGTTGAATGGGTATGGATTCATCGAGGTGATTGAGATATTTCTGTTCGATCGCCGCCTTGTGCCGGTCCACAAGTCGTCTTACCGAGTCAAGATTTGTCATATTATTTTCAACCTCTTTTGTCTTCTCGAGAATCAGTCTATGCACCAGATAACACTCGTATCTCAGCAAAGTAAATGTGACGTCTGTCCATCGACTTGTCAATGGCAATTGGTCATGTGAAGTTCCAAGAGCTTCGTCATCGACATTTAGAGGCAACGGAGTATCAAGCGTATTGTCTTGGATTATAGGTTGGGAGCCAATGATCTCGGCAATTCGAAGATCAAGGAAACAGATCTGATGCCATAACAATCGCCGGATTTGACGCTCAACAGGGCTAATTGATGGTCCGTCCAACTGCAGATGAAGATGAGCACCCTTCGCGAGCTGGATTAATGCGCTCAAGAGAGCGATATGTGATCCTGACACCTCAGCACGACACTGTGGGATCTGATATTTATTAGCCGCGTAGATTACGCGAAGGTTCAATGTAATACCATGTAGATTGTAAAGGCTTGTAGTGTCTGCAACTTATCCGTTTTTAGGTAATTTGCATTGACCAAAGCATTCTCCGCTGCCAGCTTAAGCTTAGCCACCAATTCGTTTTGCTTGGCAATGCCTAGTTCCAATTGTGACTGCGTAGGTGAGAGACTGACCGCCGCCGCGAGACAAATTGATAGTAATAGCGCCTTGAATGGCGCCGGTGTTGAGTCCATATTTTGCGAGGACGCGGAAAGGCTGTAGCATTCTTGGTCGAAGCTCGGTTTATGGACGAGGTGAGCAAGAGGGTCCACGGCGAGGAAGTATTGGTGATATAGAATGTGGATCTCGTTTCGAGACGGGAAGTAATTGCCCCATTCATGGGAGCATTGTGTTGGGGACAATAAGAGACCGCTAGGAGGTTGCAATGTACGACCCTGCGAGCTTTGGTGAAACCCTTTGTTGATCTGAGAGTAGTATGAAAGGTCATCATGAGAACTGTCGAGCGCTGACTGTGGGCTGTACGGCGGACTCAGCTCATTGTGCTGAGCTAGGGCGCTTGCGACCTGTAGGAGCTCTTTCTCAGCATGTTGATGGATATTACAATGATTGATATCAAAGCAAAGGAAAGACAACGGATAATGAGGAAGGATAAAGGATGAAGCTTACTCTTCTCGCAAGTTGAGGTCTGAAGACGGGCCCAAACTTGTCGGTAATTTTGAGCCTACCAATCTCGATGCCGATCTCCCCCGCGTCATCCGGGGCGATGTTGTAGGATTCGCCGGGTTTCACATGTAGGTCAAGCTCAAGCTCCGATTCGCTGAGATTCAACGGCGACGGTTGATCACGGAACTGCTGTGGATTAGTCCTAGTTGGAGCGTGCGTCTGACCCTCGTGCTTCTTGTTCGATCGACTGGATGAGCTATCTAGCCCTCCAGGCAACGGACTCGAAGGCCAGTCTGGGTAAGGGAGGTATACGCAGGCTCTGGAGAACCGGCTACAGTTTTGACAAGGTTGCGACCTGCTGCATCTCATCTTCCGCCTTCTGCACTCGAGGCAGGATTTGATGGCTCGGCCGCGATGCGTGTATTGGGATTGCTCTGAGCTCATATGATTGCCATTAGATCCACCCATGGTGAGGTACGAAGTAAGTGCTCGGACTTATTTTCAGAACAAGGTTTCTAAAACACGAAGACGAAGGATGAAGATTCAAGATTTATAGATGATCCTGCCCCTGATTTACATGCTTGTGAGAACCCACGCCGCAGCGTAGCGACGTTAGATATAGCTCGGTAGTCGTGGGCCTGAATAGCAGTGCAGTTCCTCGGTTACAAACTGCATTTAGGTGGAGTGCCCACTGATAGGGTGGCATTGCTCCACACCGCCCTACTTTGGAACAATTACTATTACCACCCTACATGACTTGCATGAATGAGGCGTGATGTATTGCATGGCTAGAACATGCTTGAGGTGTGTGGCATCGCCAGGTGGCTTCCAAGGGCCAATAGAATGGACGCCTTAATGCAGAGGAAGCGGTCAACTGGCCTCTTGGAGAACCTTCCGAAAGACAGGCCATTTTATAACCTCTTCTTGGCTTTTCCATAATTCGTAAGAGCAGTCAGCATGTGATTCAGACCATTCAAAACATTGGTATTTATGAGGTAATACTCGTATCGATAGAAGAAGAAGGAGTCGACCGAACGGCTTTTCGCTTTTCGGCAGATCTCGTAAAATCGTCTTGTAGGGCTGAAAACGCCTTGGAGCGCGGGATTCTTATTTGATTGAGCTTAGCGGGTGTTTAAGCGAGGCTTTGCCGGTGCCAAGCGCGCCTATAATGAACCTTCCCTAAGTACTTCGTACTTACTGCTGGCGCAGAAACCAAGTGCATGAACATAGGAGTTCACCGCCCTGCCCAACACCACACCTCTCCAGTACTACGCCAATTGCAATCTGTCTGGCAAGACCAGATCTCAGTCGAGCCTATTGGGTATCTGTTCGGTAATCTGTTAAGGGAGCCTCATCATGCGCTCTTCCTGTATATATTCTTGAATTGACCATTCCATCCGAGGATGATAAGCACGCGCGTCTGGAATGCGTCCCTTAAACTTGGTCTCCTTGCAAACCGAGGCTTTTCGATCTTGCAACATGATGGTTGGACCTTCGTAGCAACCAGATCCCCCTTCCGAGGTTGACTTGTGGATTGAAATGATTTGTTGACTCTTTCGCAGAACTTTTGCATGCGCCTTTTCCACGGTCAGGGTATAAATAGAATCATTTGTGCCCTATATATGACCGTGTATTGAATCGAAGGCAGACCTTTTGATTCAGCTACTAAGGGTACGTACAGATACGGCCCAGTTCGATGTCATTTCGCGCTGAGCTGGACGGCGAGCTCGAGACACTACACGTGGGCCCGGAATCATAACAATAGAGAAAGCCCCCTTCTTTAAAGCGACTGCATCTATTGAGGTACGGCCCGAGCTCCTTCGTTCATGCAATCTAATGCAGTGTAACATGCGCTAGAACCGCACAGTACAGAATGTGTCTCAGCTAGAGATAATACCCTCATGCATTGTACTACATCACAGCTGGGGGTAAACATCAATTCTCCTCATGCCAACAAGGCCATACTTCCCCGCATTCAGCCTTCGTTGACGTGGAGGTGCGGCGGAAGTCTCCACACCGCCTCCAACCCCAATAATGGAACAGAGCCTTTTAAACACCTTACCAAGTAGGCGTCGGATCCACTCGCATCAATCTAATATTTGCGCAATCGAGAGATCTCAGATGCTGATAACGTACTCACGAAGGAGGAGTATGAGCAGAGCGAAGTATTTATCATAGCCTATGCTTACCCGGAGAGTTTCAGCAAAAAGCGGTCGGACTTTTCTGCCGCGGAACATACCACTGTATCACCCAAGACTCTTTCACAGCCACATCCTGTATACGTCTTTTGTGGATGTATGGACGGGGCTTTTTAGGGAATCGATCTTTGAGAAATTCGACTGTTACAGCTGCGCTATCAACATCTCCTAGGTTGATTGCAGTCACGAAGAAGCCTATTGGCATGCTTGTGCGCCCTAATTCGCGCCAGATAAGCAGTCTAGCGGCCGAGCTTCTAGAACAATCCAAACCTACGTTGCAATGCAGGTAATCGCGAGAATCTGTATGTTCTCCGATGCTCCCTGCGTCTAAATGTCGGCCTAGAACTTCCTGTTCTTTATCTTAGGTGTAGGTAGGTCAGCTCCTAGCCAAGAATAGAGTGAATTAGGGGTCCCTTAACCCGAGTCTTGGCGTCTCCCTTCGGCGGTTACAAAGCAAATACCGTGGGGGAATATCAGCATTACTGCGGAGCTGAGCGAAGCCAAACATGAGAATATGGTGCAATTTCTTATAGGGATACATTTCCACTAGCTAACTTGGTGACGCCTCGCGACTATTGCTACATGCGGTAAATCGATCGAGAGTAAGATTCATTGAAGGCTGATCAGCTGAGTATGAGTTCACCCTAGATTCAACTTCTACACAACGCAGTATAGGCATGCGATACGATGACACGGCCAGGGATCCATAGAGATGCGAAAGATCATTCTCATCCTAGGATTCAGGGTTGGAATGGATTGATAGCAACCAACCGATAAACAGTGTGAATAAAAGGTATGATAATCTGTATCTTGAGGCACACTTTCCCTGAAAAGTAGAGGACTAACAAGTCATATCTATCCTGGACTTTTATCTCATGCTTTACCGCCCCTATTAAAGATGGCGTCTCTTTTTAGACCGACGGTTCCAGGCTTAGTACTGTAGGCTGGAGCTTCTTGCAGTCACACAACAGCCCAGAAGCGATTTTCCAGACTGTGTTCAAAGGTCGTTGGCAAATTTAAGCGTGGCAGCTGATCAAAGAGCACTGCACCGGTATTGCCATTGGCCATGAAGCCAACTCATACTGTAATGAAATGCACTATTAAGTTGCACATTTCGATAGCTTCGCTGAACCTCGCCAAATCAAGTGCTTGATATCCCACAGTGGACTTTGACGGCTCATCAAGGTACATCTGAAACTTTAGTTTCGTACTGAAGTGACAGACCGCAAGCAAATTCCCAGCTCCAAGAAAGCACATCAGGGTTTCTATTAAAGCTTTGGCATATCAGAGTATAATAAGGACTTGGACTTCTTCAGACATAGCCAGTCTTGGCCAGAGAGAAATGGAATATACGATGAACTGGCCACAGACGCGACTGAGGATATGTTAAAGTGTGCCACAAACCTAGCTGCAGGCGGAGGACTAGATGTTTGAGTGTGCGAGGTTTGTCCAACACGGCAAGGAGCATCGCCGTTGACTACTGTCTTCTTTTCATACCACGTTAACCTAACATTGCGACAATCACGACTCAACCATTCCCAGAGTAAGTCTCACGCATCACTGCAGTTTACACAGCACCAGGAGCCTGAGTGGACGAGAATTACCATGATGGATCTGGGCGACTGATCTATGTCATACCAGCAAATGGATCTCCATAGATTTGCAGTGATTCTACGATCGACGAGATCTGAACACGTCTTTACTACTACCTCTTGTGTTCGGTTTTCGATATTTCACGATTCAACACCGATTGTGTACTTACTTTCAAGCGAATCCTACTTTCTGGTGTCAGCATGAAATCCTTATTCATCGAGACCCCTTAGGCGGAGACCACGGGAGTACAAATAACACTGTTGAGCTGCTGTCAGGCCAGTAAATGTCATATAAGATCATGTTGTCCTGATTTAGAATTACTTTCAAGTAAGATGTAATCAGATTGATTGGTTTGTTTATCAGAAGTATCAACATCAGACCATCCACTTCGCAAAAGTGACGGAGTAATGGTTATCCGCTTGCTGACTTTCTTCGAAGACATACGTCTTACGCGCGTCATATCTTCGGGAAACATGGCTCTGAGAGGATTCCCAGGTCTCCCAATAACTTTGCACTCCCCGAGCTCTTTGTTATCATGTCGGAAATGAACATTGGCAGCAAGCTATCTGCCTTACGTCCAAATCAAGCATCTTAGCTCAGTTCAGCGTCGCCGTGAGAAGGAGGACATATGGAATAAGTACCACCATAACTTCAAACCAGAAATACTCAACTGTATCCCGAATACGTACATTAAAAGTACGAGGATGGCCAATGAGTAATTGCCCTTCGAAAACGGCACCAGGAGTCCCCAAAATGCAAGGCTGATACATAACACGGTCACTGTGCCAAATGTCGCATACCAGATCTTCCTTCTGAGCTTGGCTCGATTCACGCCTCCCCCAGCGTTATCACCCGCCACGGTCACCCAATAAGCGCCAATTATGACGCTTTTCCTCGAATCGGGAATGCTCGCGCTATGGGAGGTTGCAAATATCTTATGCGATGCTACTTTTGCGGTTTCCGGTCCAATGTCCCTCAAGTACTCCACCAACCGCACCAGACTGACGGTATCATGATCGGCGCCATAAGTTTCTTGTCCGTCCTGCACAAGCTTTTTCTGGCAGTGGGGGCATTGGTTACCTCGGGAGGAGAAGGCTGAGCGAGCGAGACAGCCAAGACAGAAGATGTCGCCGCAGTTGGCTAGACGCACGCGTGACCGAGCTGTTTCGGACATGGGAAAACTGATGTCAGTATCCCCTTTACAGATAATACAGACATCCTTTGTTGACAGCTCTGCAACAGGGGCGAGGGGAACGTTGTATAGATAGTCAAATATGGCGATGATCTTCAGGACGGCTTGCAGATCTGTGGGGTTTAGGAAGTTGAGGTTGGCAGAGTGTGCCGTCGGACCTGATATCTCCGGTGCCGCAAGTGGTGTTGAGAGGATCTTTTTAGCCATGTTGTGACTAATCTTGCTGCTTCAAGGCGATGTTTTATGAAAGAAGAGATGGCTTCCACATTATCCGGGATGACCTCTGAGAAGTGTCATGAGCGATTGTTAAGCGCTAGCCGAGGCGGAGAGAACCTGATCATGCTACACAAAACCCCGCTTTCTACTACTAGTACCGGTCCTCTTGCTAGCAGCACGTACTTTTGTTTCAGCTCAACCTCTCAGTGCTGGACAAGCCTTCGTCATCAAAACCCGGTCCGAGCACAGCCATAACAACGTTTGCCACCGAGGTCACCGAACGACAATATGATCAGCGTAAACACTATGGCGCATTTCAAACATGCTCAGTGGAGCCAAATGCCTTTGATATCTCTCACTGAGGATCCCTTGACAGAGTGGCAGTTCGACAAAGAACCCTTTGAGACATCACTTCTATTGAATATAAAGTTCATCCACGATCACCTCGTCCTGCACATCACAAAATTGGAACATGTCCTCTCAGTCATATTCTTAGGCCTAACCTCCTAAGATCGATTACACAATTCAAACCAGCAGCATCTGGCTGGGATCCTACTCGGCATCGTCAACTCAGCCAAGCAAAATTACCCACTATCCCATGGGACTAGCATGTGGCCATATTTTCAAATCCTAGCTCTCGCAAGCTGGATTATTTTGCCCAATTTCTATAGCCCTGCTCTTTCTGCTGTTCCGAGTCCGTGCCAGCTTGAACGAGTGGTTGCCGCGGTGTCTTTCAATCCATTGACAAAGACTGCGGTCGATTTGATACAGGCACGTGGGGACATGAATTACAAGGACACTGTGAGGAGCCGCACATATATCCTCAATCAGGATGTTCGGACAGCATTTTTGAGCGATGAAGCATAATATACAAATAACCACGACCCTGACCGGGTCTTGATGTCGTATGATGCCTCTTCAGGAATCCATCCTGCCCTGCACGGACACTGAACTTGCCGGGACGTGGACTTGCTTCGGCTGCCCTCGACTGCAATGGTTTCTGGTCTGGGCCTTGGGTCAACTACCATTTGAACTGCAATGCATCACGCATTTACTTATCAGTTCGGAAAGGCTAATCACAGTATAGATGGTCATGGTATCGAAGCAATGATCATGGTATCGACATAATGGCCTTTAACGTTTCATTGTGAAACACAGTCGTTCCAGACAATCTTAAATTCGATATCCGGTGTATGCGCCCACTGGACCATTCACTTGTCAACGACCAATATAGAACCACAGGGTTCGCACTCCAATGGTCTCTTTCATAGACTTAAATGCATTGTCGTTTCTACAATGGTTTCACGCTTCGATATAGCGCTCTTTGTCCTACCCATTCTGGCCCCCAATATTTCGATTGTGGCTTTGTTGAAGAGAAAAGCATTGTGATATCAAAGGGAATCTCAATATCGGACAAAGCGACGTGCATTGCACCTCGGTGAAAGACTTACCAGAGTACGTATGCATTGTCGATGGCTAATATAAATATGCAGCCGTGCCTAACTCTTCAGAGCACATCAGCCATTCGCAATATACAGCAAAGCACAGAAAATAGATAACACAAACCAAGCCCACACCAGCCAAGGCTCAGCGAGCAATAATACCGAGTCGACCATCGTCATGTCCCTATTGGTGAACTATCAATATCGGACGACAATCACTCATGTGAATTTCCTATGCTCGCTGCCTTGCGAATATGGGATGTACGCGGACCTTGAGCACCAGGACTGCCCCAATTGCCATGAATCGTACAGTACGAATTCGTGGCAATTTGGAAAGACCGTTGAATACCCAGTCAGACTCCCTTGCGGCCATATTTATGGCCTCAAGTGTCTCGCTCAAATGGCTGTCTCCAAGGAATTCGGCCACAAATGCCCTCAGTGCATTGACTCTAACATCACACTTCTGGACCCTTCTTATGATACGATTCGCTGGATGCTGTCGAGGCATCCGTGCGATGTTGAAGTGTGCACAAAGATAAACTTGGCAATTCACAGCGCAATCTCCGTCGCGACATTCTCACGCAAATACGACGGGTTTGTGGATTGGACAAAACTTTTTATGCAGGTGTATGAGACTTCATACGTTTTCTCCGTCGACCGTTCCTCCCTAGGGGCTGTCGCTCCAGACGCTCCAGACTATGTGTTCTCTCGCCCTCTGCTGTTGCTGGAGGTTGCTTTGAGGACTCTGGGCTTTTTCAATGGACATTGCAACCTTCCAAATGTAGCCCAGTTGCAACAAGATTCTGATAATCTTAGGAAGAAATTGAAGAACTTGGAGAGCAGATCCAGGGTGCAGGACGAAAATCTGCCAGAGAAAGGGTATCAACAGGCTATCATATCCAGGGCAGATTCTCGGCTCACAATTTTTGTTGCTGCGGTGAAGGAACTGAGGGAAACCGAGGAGAAGACGAGGCGGATGAAGCACCTACAAGACCATCTATGGCAGGACATGTGGTGGTTCCTCTGGCAGAACACCAAGGAGTTCACGATATGTTTGCTATGTTTATGTGTCAACCTAATTTTTATGGCTGGCATATGGACAGTCCTTGACGTACTTGGTCTCAATCCCTTCGTGTCAGCTCGTCAACCGGTACTTCGGAGCGCACCCCAGATGATCAACAACAGAGATAGAAGGTTAGATATTGCCCAGGGGAAAATTTGCAATACATAGGTCAGAGAATATGTAAAAGTCTCAGCATCCACACAACCACAAGAAATATATGATTTCAAAGTAACTCTCTACACACATCAGTTGTACACACATCAGTACCACAATCAGCTATCTAAGAATTCTCCTCTCCATCTCCTACTAACTCTAGTTCCTACCACCCTTCCCACAGCTTACACATCTCTCTCTCTACTTACCTCAGCCCCCCACATATCTCCCTCCTTCTCCATCCCAACCCCCACTCCAAATATATAAACCAGTCCCCTAATAACTCACAGCACCAGCCATCAAAACGACGCTTAAACCACCAAACACCCTCCCATCAACCACGCAAATCCAAGAACCAGCACCGCAACACCCTCTGACAGAAGAGAAGACGTCTTGCCCTCCTATCCTTAACAAACTCCTCCTCCCTACGCTCCCCTGCATGTCAGTTTCCTTCCCAGTTCCCAGTACATAACAAACCACTCTTTCCCCCATCATCTCCAGCATCTTCCATTCCCGACCCCCCTTC